>JAGDQP010026386.1:13907-25969 GCA_022664845.1 Lepisma saccharinum
AGTGGTTGGTATTTGCTTCGCTTTTATTACTTAACCATCGTTGCCTTGCTTGTTTTCGTTCCTCATGAAGTTTAATGCATTCTTCATCAAACCAAGGTTTGTTTTTCTGTTGTTTCTTTTCACCTACGCGTTCCTTTGCTGCGCTCTTAATTGTTTCACGAATTGCCTCCCACATCTTACTTACATCAATTTCATTATTATCATCATTATTATTACTCGAGTCGGCTAGGATTTCGAACCTATTTGAGAGTTCGAGTTGGTAATGTGCTCTTATGCTCGGATTATTTAATAGTTTCACTTCGAATTTCAGTTGTTTTGATCCCTTGCTTTCTCTGTTCGCGATGCATCACTTTTCCCTTACTTTTGTGATCACTAATTGATGGTCGGTGTCACCTTCCGCTCCTCTGTACGACCTAACGTCCATTATGTTGGTGTGTCTTCGTCTTTCTACTAATACGTGATCGATCTGGTTGAGAGTTTTGCCGTCCGGAGATACCCATGTGTATTTGTGTTTGTCTTTGTGTTCAAAGTACGTGCTCTTTACCAATAAGTTTTTCGAAATCGCGAAAGTTATCAGTCTTTCTCCATTGTTGTTGGTCTTTTCGTGAAGACTGTATTTGCCTATAGTAGGTCTATATTTTTCTTCCCTCCCTACCTTTGCATTGAAATCACCCAACACAATTTTCGAATTATACTTCGGTAATCGGTCAAACAACCTTTCTAGCTCATCGTAGAATATATCTTTGTCGTTATCAGTAGCCACCTCGGTCGGAGCATAGACGTTTAATAAAACCGTGTTACCGCATCGAGTACGTATCGTAACGTACGATAGTCTTTCGTTTACGAACTCTATATTCTGAACCGCCTGAAGGATACTATTCTTAATGAGGAACCCTGTTCCGAAATCGTGAGACTGTGTTCCCCCGTAGTAGAAAGTGTACTTGCCCTGTGGGATGCTATCTTGACCTCCCACCGAACTTCTTGTATCGCTAATATGTCTAGATCGTACTTCTCGGTCTCGCGTACCGCCACCTGAAGAGCGCCTGTTTGGTATAATGTTCGTACGTTCCACGTTCCTATTCTAAGGTCTTTCTTAATCCTGTTCATAGAGCCCCCTGAAGCAGTCCCAGCCCGGAGATCCGAATGAGGGACTAGTTTCCCTCCGGAATATTTTACCCCAGGAGAATCCATGAACCATCTGTTACTATTTCTTGACATGTTTTAGCGGTGTAGAGTTGTCAGCTCTACGACCTCGCAGTAAAGGTAGACATTCAAGATGTCGCCCTCTGTCCATCTCTGAGCCTTGCCGATGTCATTCATCTTCAGCCTCAGAGTGGTAATGGTGATGCTGCTTCCCCTCACCATGATATTTTTGTTCGGGGTTATCTTTCCCTAGCCTTTGTAGATCCCTCTACTAACTGCAAGGCAGCAGTACTGGTTTTGTCCAATGCCAGCCAAAAATAACATTACCATCTTTTCACTTTTCACACCTTAGACTTTGTAGTATATCTCAAACTGTTCTAAATACCGGTCTACATTCATCTCATGAAACTATCTGACATACCTATCCGTACTCTGCTTATAGGGTCGCTGAGACACATATTCACTAGTTGAACATATTTTTCGGAATTCCAAATCGTATCAGGATGCTGTATAATTTTTCCCTTTTGATAGAATCATGTGCTTTCTTAAAATCAATGAATAGCTGGTGAACCGTCCCATCATATTCCCATTTTGCTAGTAAAATTTGTAACGCACGGAACAAATCCAAAGTTTTGTGGGAAGTAGTAAGAGAGAACGTCCAATGTAAAAAGAAACAAACGATCGCCAACATAAAACTTAACATAAATTGCTCAGTAACTAGCGACCCAACGCTGCTATCTGAGGAATTTAACAGACATTTCACAGAAGTAGCAAATAAGCTAATTAATCGATGTAACGTATTAAAAGATCCGATAGAACAATTAAAAGCAGCCCAACCACGAGTAATGGAAATCATGTTTTTCATGTCCATTACAGAAAACGAAGTCACAACTGAAATAAATAAATTGCAAGAAACTAAATCTACAGGTGATTTTATCCCTACAAAGATCCTAAAGCTATGTGACAAACTGCTTACCCTACAGTTAACCTACCTTTTTAACGAATGTGCTCTGAATGGAACTTTCCCAACAACGCTGAAGACAGCAAAAATAAAGCCTATATTTAAAAAGGGAGAGAAGTGCTCGGTAGAAAATTACAGAGCAATTTCTCTCCTTTCTGCATTCAGTAAGATTTTACAAAAAATAATAATAAAAAGAAACAACAGACTTCTAAGCTTCTTAATTGAACACAACATAATAACACATAAACAACACGGTTTTATTCCACAGAAAAGCACTGCAACAGCTACATACTCCTTAATAGATAGCATACTTCAGGGACTAAATAAAAAAAAATAATACTAGGCATATTTTATGATTTAATTAAAGCTTTTGACGTAGTCAATCATCGAACACTTTTACAAAAAATGCAACATTACGGAATAAGAGGAAATTGTTTAAGACTTTTTGAATCGTACCTACGTACCAGGTGCGTAAATATGAAACCGGAATTTATATACAGAAAAGACACAGTGATTGAATGACAATGCTAAGAACTATTTTATTCGAAGTATTGGCCATGGCTAGCGATACATTTCTGCCATCGTTCCGACAATGTGTGGATACCAGACAAAAAAAAAAAAACGGTACCTATTGTGCTGCAAACCAGTCATCAAGCTATTTTCGTAAGATGTGAAGCGCTGGTCAGCAAATGTGTGTCCCATAGATGCAAATAAGTAAAAATCGGAAGGCGCCAAGTCTGGTGAGTAAGCCGCATGCGGAAGGATTTCCCAGCCAAACGTCGCAATCGTTTCCTTGACCGGTTTTGCTGTGTGGGAGGGTGCATTATCGTGAAGCACGTCACTTTATGTTGTCTTTGGTTATATTGTGGTCGTTTTTCACGCAAAGCTTAATACAAATCGATCATTTGTTGTCGGTAACGTTGGGTATTAACGGTTTCGCCAGGTTTCAGCAGTTCATAATAGATCACTCCCTTCTGATCCCACCAAACACAAAGCATTGTCTTCCGTCCATAGCGATTTGGTCTGGCAGTCGATGTCGCCGGTTTTCCTGGAGTTACCCATGATCTTTCACGCTTAAGATTCTCGAAATAGATCCACTTTTCGTCACCAGTCACAATTCGATGGAGAAATGATTTCCTGTTGTACCTGGCGAGCAGAATTTCGCAAGTGCTTTTTAGCTTTTCCTGCTGTCGTTCAGGCAATGCATGTGGAACCCATTTTCCCACCTTCTGAATCATGCCCATGACTTTTAAACGTATGGAAACTGCTTCCCGTGTCACATTTAATTCATCCGCGAGTTGTTGCGTTTGAGAGTCATCCTCATTCAACAAAGCTTGCAATTCGCTATCTGCAAACTTTTTCGGTAGTCTTCCACGTTCTTGGCTTTTTCCGTCAAAATCGCCAGTTTTAAATTTTGTAAACCGTGCATAGCATTGTGACTTACCAAGAGCATGATCACCGTAAGCTTCGACAAGCATGCGATGCGATTCTGCAGCAGTTTTCTTCAAATGGTAACAAAAAATCAATGCTGTGCGCACATCGTAATTTGTAGGCACAAATTGCGCCATGTTCAACGCTATTAAACACTACACTATGACATGAAACTTGTCTGGTTGTGAGTTGTAAATCGTTATTAGCAGTCAAAACAAGCAAGTGGCGCCAAGGACGCAGTTTTACGGTAACCATGGTGACAGCTAACGCCGTCTATGCACAAATTCCGGTTTCATGTTTACACACCTGGTAATAGAAAACAGGCAGTAGAAATAACCAACACAGCGAACGGAATCAAAAAAAGAAAAACATACAAATCAAAATATCGATAAACCGCACATGGGGTTCAATCCTCAGGGTTCAATCTTGGCCCCCTTACTTTTCTTAATATATATAAATGATTTACAGATAACAGTAATGAAATTGAAACTATATGCTGATGATACTAATGTTCTAATAAAAAGTAATGATGTCAAAATCTTATGGAGGAAATTGGAAGAGGTAATCGAAAAAAATGAAACTATGGTTTGACAGTAATTAGTTAGTTCTTAAAGGAATGAAAACTCAGTACACATTTTTCCATACGATACAAAATAAAAATCAAAAGGCTCTGTAATATCAGCAAACTCTTTACTTAAACAATTGGCAAGTGATACTAGATTTTTAGGAATTATTATAAATGAGAACCTTAAATCTACTAACCACGTACAAACACTCTCTCAGAAGCTTAATTCCCAACTGTATGCTTTAAGAATTCTAAAAGAAACTATAAGAACCAAATCACTAATTCAGGTTTACTATGATTTATCTACCCACTAATCAGTTTTGCCATTATATTTTGGGGCAACGCAAGTGAAAGCTCAGTAATTTTCCGAAAATAAAAACAGGCTTTGAGAATCATGGCTGGAATCCGACGGAGAGACAGATGCAAACAATTTTTTAAACAGTTAGAGTTACTAACTGTGTCTTCAATATATATTTACGAAATAGAAAGCCATATTTTAAAAATGAATGAAGATAGTCCAAAACCCCATGCTTACAACACAAGAAAAAAATACAAAGAATCATACATCACCAGACTAATGATTGTACAGGATGGTCCCAGACACATGGGCAACAATATATATGTTATGTCCGCACTCACCTGTGGTCGACGAAAGGTTGAAGATTGCAGGGGAGAACAGTTCGGAAAAGTACGTTAAGTGGATACGTTAAGCTACCTGTCAGGAGACAGTTGTTGTTTGTGAACAGAAAAATTAATCACTGTTTCCCAGAAGATTCCCTTTATATGAAAAATAGAAGACAGTAGAAACAGACTGAAGAAAATGAACACGAGGTTACAGAGTTCTGATACAGAGTATTTACATTGTTTGTTAACGAAAACTTAACGGTTGTTGGCGTCTTGTCGTGGAAGAAAGAACTTTTACTTTAGAGAACGAGAAGACTTGAATATTGTATCTATTCTGCGGAATTGAGATATGCCTCAAGTTACTGCTGTGCTGTCTTTTAAGGTGATTTAAAGACTTAATTTGGCGTGCGTCTTAAGACTTAGTCTATGACTTTTAACTTGAAGTAAAGAAATAGAAATGAAGTTCTTTTAGCACAAGTGCTCGGCGCAAGTTAGCAAACACTGAAAGTTCGGCACATGATGCACGATGTTGGCTTGAGCCCGGCACGAGTTGTTCGGTGCTGACTAGGCCCGCTCATGATGTTACAGGATCGTGAAGCCGGCACAGAATGTTAGGTGCTCGCTATGTCGGTACGGGTTCCTAACTATAAGTTCGATGAGCCCCCATGATGCTTAACAAAATACTGAGAGCGATCTCCTCAAATGCATTAGTCTTATAATTTCTTTCTTGCGCGACGATGACGTCAACAAAGTACATGGGTCGATCACGGGACAAGCAAATGACAGAATTTGCTAGAATCGAAAAACATGTGATCATGGCGATTTTGTTTCGTATTACTTGAGTTAATTAATATTGCATTTTCTTAGAAGGATATTGCGTACTTATTTTGATATCCAAATTGAGAACTTGACCTTTTAACCTACCAGCAAGATAAATGCTGTCTGAATGTGACATTGAAACTAACGCAAAATTCTATATTGCTTGTATATTGAAACCTTGAGATATTTCAACACATTTTATCACATTTCTTTGAGTTACTGAACTAATAATATGTTAAGTTGTTTTACATTGCTTTATAGACAAAATGTTATGTGAGGTTTTCTATTTAACTTCACCTAGTTCAAAAAATGATGAGAAAGAAATCAATTACCTGTAATGAATACGCATGTGAATAACAAAATAGTTCATAGAGAAATTAGCATTAAGACCTAAAGATTTTCTTTATGGGAGACTTTGAAGGTCACTAGTTTGTTGTTAACAACGCCCATACTAGTACAACACAAAAAAAATAAAAGTCCCAAATACTCAATTAAAGATAAAAGAAAGGTAATAAAAGAAAATTTAAGACGTGGCGATTGGCCATTAAAAGGAAGAGGCCGTCAAGGGCCATGGCCTATCGTAACACCTTACCGCCGCGGGCGAATTCGCGTGCGAATTCGTTTCTCAGCGTACGAGCTGATCAGAGAGAGAGACAACTTGTCCAAAAAAATGACAATCAAAATTTTAAAATTAACCTTACTAATTTATATGGTATTTTGTACTGGTATCTGAATACCTATTTTTTTATTTGCATGAGTCAGATTTAATTAATAGAACCTTGATTTTAATTAGTTTCCTTTAGAATAATAAACAATGATATTTCAACAAGAGTATTATTTCATTTTTAACCAAGTAGATTCTATTTTCGGAACCTTAATCATATTTATTTGACTTGGTTTGAAATTCCTGCACAGTACTACTATTTAAACGAAGGATTAACAACAATCATTATCATAGAACATGGGAATTGTAATATTTGACTTCATTTTGAATCTAATTTATGGCCTTTAGGCTTTATTTAACTTTGTATGTTGATAACAGACATAAAATTGAAAGATTGTTTATACAAGTTTACCATTTGAATAAACAGTTGTAAAATTGGATTTTCGTTTCTCGATTTTAGATTACAAAGTTTCTGCTATCGATCACTTTACCAATAGTTTTGATTTAATTCACTTTTGCTCAGTCACTTTTGAAACAGAACAAAACCTTTGATGTTATTTATCACCTAATTGACTGATAGTGTTTTTGATTAATTATTAATATGTAATGAGTAGTTTTACCATGTGTAATACTCATATAATAAATTAATTTTGATTCAATGATTCTGTTGATCTTGAACACAATTATTAGAGTTTTGAGAACAAACTTTTGTTGTTAGAAAAGAAAAGCTTGAAAAGATCACTTACCACAATAAGATGAGTTTGAATCACCTGTTTCGTGTCCTTAACATAAATGTATTGATGCCTTCGATAATACACTGATCAATAGATTGCTGATTGTGTTCCGTTTGAATTCACAAGAACCGTTTAGAAAATACACATTGTAGTGATAACAATCTTCTGAAATAATTATTTTGTATAGTACATGTTGTATACATGAGTACATTAAACCAGAAAGTTAGCTTACATTTTCAGCTGAATTTTGAATGCTTATTACGAATAAATTTACTTTTAATGGTTATGGCTTATTTTTGATTAGCTTATTTTCTTAAATCTAAAGAGTTCTTTTAAATAATTATATGTATATGTAAATATAAATATACATCGGTGCCATGAATTATGTTGATTTCTAAGTACCTGAACATCACCATAATCATGTTATACAATCTGAGATGTTGTTATAAACTAAATACATTTGGGGTTATTTTGTTGTTGAAACACACGAAATATTAACAGCAGAAGAGAATGAAAACTTGAAATTTGGGTTCATTGTTTGTTTGCAAAAATAAATGAGAAGTTAAATAATTAATATAAATGTCATTTGAATTACCTTTTTGTTGTGATTAGAATTTTCAAAGTTTCTTTTCCTTTGGATAAATATAACAATTGAAACTATAACTTTTTCATCTTCCGGTTCGATTTTGACCTATGAATAACTTCGAATTTTGAAAATATGGTTTGATTCATTTTTCTAATTTTTATAATTTAATGTACGGTACCTGGATGAATTTTACTTGATCTTATCTATTATTGGTGTCTATAAGACTTTTTATTTGGCATTATATTTCTTCAAACATGCTCGAAGATGGGAACTTATATACTTTCCATGTACAGTTGCTATCTTAATTGCTACAGTAAGCTTTGGGTCGTATTTGAGCATACGGAATGGAAATATGTGGGGTTTAGTTTATATTTAATGTCTTACTATGATATATCTATTTTCCAATTAAACTTTTCTACAAAGTGTTATGTAACGTCGGTTAATACCTTCGTTGTCATATTACAATATTGTAGTGTCTTTAATCATCTTGAGACGATCTTATCAGAACATTTAAATTAAAGGGCAAGGTATGGGCTATCTATCATTACGTGAGCAAGCATCAGTAATAGTTCTTTTACCTCATAGGGCGGATGGAGAAAAAATAAACAAATAAATAAATGTAGCCAGTAATACAGTTACATACCCATACTTTCGATTCTTATCATTTGTATGGATTTTTGGTGCTTAGTTTTGGCTTTGTTTACCTTTGATGGTGCTCAGTTATTTCAAATAAGCGAACGTATTTAGAATATTCAAAAATGCATCTTCAATGCTTATATTATTCCAGTACACGTTATCGATATACCCTTTCTTTAATTGGCGGACAGTGACGTCAGGCTCGGTTTCGAGGGAGAACTAATGTCTCTCCTTTAAGTCCTTCGGTGTGACGCACCTGGGATTCGATACTAGTACCTCATTATTGAGCTGTTGAGAATAAACAAACTGATTTGCGATTGACTTTCAGTTTACTAATGTTATATAATTTTTAAAGAGTTTTGAAGTTCACTATCATAACTCTATTGCAATGCTTTCGAAACATTCGGAATTTGTTTACGGAAAGTCTAGGCGTAAGTTCTTTAATGGAATTAGAAGAAAGGTAAACACTAAAAGAAAATGGAAAATTGCACAAACACACAATGATGTGAGGGGGCAATTTGCTTATAGTTAATACTTTACAAGTGAACATTTGTGACGACTGGTACTTCAAATGTTCCAAAATTTCAAGAACCATATAATTTGAATAATTACTTAAGTCGAATTATAGAGTAAGAATGAGTTAGTTCGATACTAAATTTCAATAAAGAAAAAGAGGTTGGTCCTACTAGGGGTTGACTAGATACGTAAACCTATGTCAAAAATTGTCCTTGTATCAAGGTAGATAATTTTCACAACTCTGCGTTGGCATTTTAACTTATTTTGCTTTGCACAATTAATCTCTTAAGTTTCCATTTAAAAAGAAATGAAAAATGGTTTACATGAAATTTTTGTTTTGCTTTCTTGTATACCTGATAACACCTGAATTGTTCAGAAAAAAAAAAGATAGCCTTATAGGTCTATGAGATTATTTTTTGATGGTTCATTGGGTGAAGGTTTGTTTAAATAAATTAATCCATTGTGTCTAATTTTATCAAGTGTTATTTAATTAATTGTTAATTAAATTCTTGAAGTAAGATGTCATAGTCCACGCTGTCGGTGTAGGGGCGTACTTTTTTCCTTAGTGGGTACCCTTATTAGATCTCGTGATTATATTTCTTAAATTCAAAGTCGCAACGCTTTGACCGAAGCTGAGTCAGTGACATCTAAATCAAGTGACGGACTACGGTCCTGAAAGGTATTGCTTTCTTTCAGATAGCGTAAATTTCGGTAGTTTGGTTATCAAAAAGTATTTTAATTGTCGATTTAAGACGGATTCTCAATTTCTGTCATATTTACGAATGTCTGTATGATTGACGGTACAGTGCCTTCAAAAAAAAGTATTAGAATGCATAATCAAGCATTTTGTAGATTATAAGTTAAAGTACTTTTTGTTTGCTGCTAACTGACAAGCTTATCGCAGATTTATATGTTATTTCTTCTGTAGGTTGATACGTCCTACGAGATACCTTGATGAGATTTTATAAATGTATACTGAACACGAAACTAATTTTCAATTCGCTGTATTTCAAGAAAGGATTTTGGGTAATTTGTAACTCGCTTTTACAGTTCTCCGTCATTTATTGCTTCTTAAAGTTGACAAGCTCTATTCGGGGTTTGCAGTTTAAGAAAAAAAAAAAAAAAAAAAAAAAGAATAACTTCCTATCTAAATTTTTCAATTGCCAAAAATTATCGGCAAAAACAAAGACCAAAGTTCAAAAAGAGGCAAATTAAACTATTAAGATCGTTATATAAAGGTCTGAAATAAAGGTGAGATTACCTTGTGTAACTTGTTGCAAGCCTATGGCGGTCATTCTGTTTCCTTTTATCAGTTATGAGTACTGATTACCTTTCTAGCTTTCTAAGAGCACTATCTTGGTCTACTTTCTATTTAATAACATTAGTTTTTTCGCAAGTCTTCCACTGTTAAATTAAATTTTAAAAAAATGGAAATAATTTTAATCCATTGTAATACGTTGATATCTAACTTTCGCTCAATTTATTTTGAATTTCTTTTGTAAATTATTTACGAAGTTTTGTGTGAATTTAATACACTAATTGCATTCTTATGGGTTAAATCGATTATCGGATTACGATTTGGAACGCGATGACGCTTACAAATGAGCTTGTTTTGTACGTTGTGACAAAATAAAATTTTCCTATTTTATTTTGGGCTGTTGCGAGAATTTTAGTTTTGTTTACAAAATATGAGATACTTTCCTTGGAGTTGATTTTAGTTTTAATAATTTCTAATTTCGAAATTAAATACTTGCATTTGTTATTTTGACTAATTATAATCAGATTAATTGCCTTAGTAACAGCGTTGCCAGAATAAACTATTATAGGCTATTACCTTTTCAAACAAAATAAACACATAAGGCAGAAGTGAGCCAAATAAGTGATGTATTCACTTCCTATCTGGTTCATCTAAAAAAAAAATATCATTTGGAGTCATCAATTTTATTTTATTTCTAATGTATATAAAATAAGTTTCTATTTTGAGAATGATTTTGCTTTGGCGAGGATAAGTTTAAATGTGTCGTCGCCTATATGGGACATGTATGCTATTTTGTTATTTATGCTACTATGACACAGACAATATATACATGAACGGGATAGTACCTTGAAGATGAGCTGAGTAGCTTTCGGATACATTCCCCCGGTCTTACGCTTTTCCTAAGTCTCTCTATAGAAGGAAGATTGAAGCTTGAGATGGAAAGAAATGAAAAACTGCACTGTGCTACTACGTTGCTTTCTATATTATTTTAATTTGCAAGGAGGATCAAGGTGTGGTTCAGTAGACCACTTATGCAACCTAAACAGTTTCGGAATCAGGTTCGGACGCGACCGATCCGCTATCCTTCGGGTTTCCCTTTTTCCGAACCCTGAGCGCACTCAGGCATTTAGAATCCTGATAGCTGTACCGCTTTATACAATTAACCTCTCTCTTCGTCTCCTTCGACTTTGGAGGACTATCAACCCCAGGGTTTGATTCTAAATGGTAAAATTCGCATTAGCGAACATAGGCGTACCTCAGACGCATGTATATGGGGGAAAAAATAAAATACTTAAGTGTTGCATGCAACGAAACGTGCAGGTGGTTGAGAGCCTGCGGGATGGCTTTAGCCTCCCATCGGGGTGGAGTCGCGACCTCTCTTAGAACCCCGAGAGTTCTTCTAGAACTCTTGTAATTGCCTTTTACATGTGTCGTTCATAAAGATTTTAACTCGTGAAAATGGTGAAACTGGGATCCCAAATATTTAAAATTATTTATTACATATAACACGTGGGTGTGCGAGCTCGTCTTGAAATTGGCAGGTATCCTGCATGGTGCCCTGTTGTCAACCCAACATTTATTTCCACGTTTCTTCGCGAGCCGGATAGACAAGGTAGAAAGGAAGAGGCGACAAGCATGGAGTCAAAATTAAAAGCAAAAAATATAGAGATGAAGATTAGGAACAGGGATGCGTACGCTACTTAGATTTTCTTTGTGGGCCCTGAATCCTAATTTCCTTATCTAAAATTTGCTTATTTTCTTCTTTTAATGCGACCTTAATCACTTACTCAATGCTGTACAATATAAACAAAATTATGCCTTGCTTAACAAAATTATATCGGGTAAGGAATGACTTAACGGTACCATACCGACCTTCCTTTTAGTTGTCACGCGCGCGCATTACGTTTTTGGAATAGCTTCGGCTGCGGGAAGTTATTTGGATTCGATTTGCGAATTTCCTTGTTCGTTACCTAAAACAGGTGTTTGGCGGGCACTAAATTAAACGGCAGGCAAATTTAACCAGCATCCTTCGGACACTGTTGTTATTTTAAGATCTCCTTGACTTTTGCCCTGGTCTCTCTGATCTTAACACTACTACTTTATTTCGGCCTACCCCATAGCTGAC
>JAGDQP010026387.1:0-24828 GCA_022664845.1 Lepisma saccharinum
CGTAATTAAATCATGGAGTGCAGGGCTGTTGTCTATATTTTTTCGTCCAAGAAACTCTTGTTACAACTTGATTCGTAGATTCATTCAAGAAGGGGTGTCTCAAATAGCCACCTGACAATCCACGGAGTACATTTGCGTGTCGTCTATAGAATTCAAGCTACAAGGACGTGTTTAATTAATACGTAATTAAATCATGGAGTGCAGGGCTGCTGTGATACTACTTTATCATTAGTAGGTTAGGAAAATATTACAAAGAGTCTCCAAAGACACAATCTTGGAACCAAAATGGCGGCCCTCATAATCCATTTTCCACACCATTTGACCTAGAGATGCGAAATATGGCATAAATATGTATTATCAAGAGTAGTTTAGAAAAATATTACGTTTTGAAAAAGTCGCTATCTTGGATTCAAAATGGCAGCCCAAAAACCATTTTC
Source organism: Lepisma saccharinum (assembly GCA_022664845.1). NCBI lineage: Eukaryota > Metazoa > Arthropoda > Insecta > Zygentoma > Lepismatidae > Lepisma > Lepisma saccharinum. The sequence goes on from JAGDQP010026387.1 coordinate 438, forward strand.
CACACCGTTCGAGATAGAGAAATACAATTTGGTATGAAGGTCACGATTAGGTCACGACAATAAAAGAAAACGTTAAAAATCTCGCTATCTTTAATCCAAAATGGCTGCCCAAAGCCCATTTTCCAAATCACTGAAGCTAGAGAAACGAAATTTGGTATGAAGGTGTTCCATCATGAGTAGGTTACCGGGGCGAAGCCACCCGGCTGTATGGGGGAAGATCTGCACCATGGAGGCCAACCCACGGAGAATCTGGTTACGATAAAGAAGCGCAGCGAAGCGAGTATACATATATCGTCATAGGAACTGCAATAACCCCTATGTGATTTTATTTTTAACTTTTCATGTTTTGGTACCAGTTTATAGTTCTGTGTACTGTGCATACAAAAAAAAATTGGAAACAACTTCTACTTTTTTGAGATATAGCAGCTTTTCAGTGCCTAAATTGTATTCCAGACTTTAGTCCAGAAACCGGTTTTTTGTCCTTCGTGAGAAATTCATAGTATGCCACATAGGGGTATTGCAGTTCCGACCACGATATTATACACGTAGAAAAAAGCTGTGAAATTCGAGCAAAACCACCAGAGGTACAAAAAATTCAGACAACTTCTTCAACCCTAATATGTGGTGAAATGGAAGATGGTTAAGGTAAGTTCCTCGGCGACACATATAAGAGGAACACTGGAAGTTGGCGCGAGGTAGCAAGGTTCATGATCTTGAAACCATAAGGCTGATGGCGGCTGTAAACACACCACGCCCACCGCCACCAAACCTAAGTCTCGAACATCATAAACCTTGCCACCTCGCGCCATATTCCAGGGTTCCTGCGTGTCTCATAAAGTTTTGCGGGTCACGAAACGTCAGCACTGCCAAAGCATATTATACAGGAACAGGAGTTTTTGTCGAGATCGGCGATTTGGAGGCCTAGTAAGAAAACATACCTTACAGATAGGAATATGAGCTTTCAAAGTGGAGATATGGCAAATATGTACAGGTGTGCAAAATTTTATATTCATAGTTTGAAGCGTATTCGAGTTGTGGACCTCTGAATTTGCGTATTTTAGGCTTACTGATTCATACACTCACATTCACTCACTCATATTGTTTAGGGTGTCCCTGATAAGCTAGAAACATGAATTTTTGCAAGAAGGTGGAGGATGATAAATAGGTAAAGGAAAAAAATCCATCATTTTGAAAAGTCGCCATCTTGTATTCACAATGGCCGCCAAATGTAAAATTTCAAATATACAGCCTAAATTGCTGAAGCTAGAAAACCGAAATTTGGTATGAAGGTACGTCATGTTTAGTAGGTTAAGGAAATGTTACAAAATCTTGAAACAATTGTCACCTTGGATCCAAAATGGCCGCCAAAATGAAATTTCCATAGAATACACAGCCTAAACGGCTGGAGCTAGAAAAATTAAATACAGTGTCACGGTACATATCATTAGTAGGTTAGGAAAATATTACGAAGAGTCTCCAAAGACACAACCTTGGAACCAAAATGGCGGATCTCATAATCCATTTTCCACATCGTTTGACCTAGAATAACGAAATTTGGCATAAATGTGTATTATCAAAAGTAGTTTAGAAAAATATTACAACATTTTGAAAAAAGTCGCTATCCTGGATTCAAAATGGCAGCCCAAAAACCATTTTCCACACCGTTCGAGATAAAGAAATGCAATTTGGTATGAAGGTGTACCATCAAGATTAGGTCACAACAATATAAGATAATATTAAAAATGTCTCCATCTTGAATCCAAAATGGCCGCCCGAAACCCATTTTCCAAACAACTGAAGCAAGAGAAACGAAATTTGGTATGAAGGTGTACCATCACGAGTAGGTTTCAATAAATGGGGAAAACCACCGGGGGTATGGGAAGATCTGCCCCATGGGGCCGGAGTCTTCCGGATCTGGTTGCGATAAAGGGAGCGCAGTCCCCCATACTCCACAAGTTGTGGGTGCAGCCCACCAGAGGTGCTAAAAGTTCAGCCAAGTTCATCAGCTCTAAAAAGTAGTGAAATGGAGGGAGAATGAGGACGGTAATGTTCATGTTCTTCAAGATATAAAGCTGGTGGCGGCCCTAAAACCCACCTCGCCCACCACCACCAACCTAAGGCTCGAAGTCGAACATTATGAACCTTGCCACCTCGCACCACTTTCCAGTGTTTCTCTTACATACTGTCGCCAAGGAAGTTGGCTCATTGTCCTCCATTTCAGCACTTTTTAGGGCTGAAGAACTTGGCTAAACTTTTTGCACCTCTGGTGTTTTTGCTCGGATAAACATTACAAGACGGATTATGTAATGGACATGTAGGTCAGTAAAAAATATTGTCAACAAACTTGACTGAAGCATAGTTTGTTAACATAAAAGAAAGAAAATACTGCCATAAACTCCAGCGGAAGATCATGGTAACGAGTTTACGTAGCGAGAGAAGAAATTCCGAAACCAATTCTCAAAGCACTGAAAAATGATATCGGCCAATCCCTCAAACAAAGACTCAAAGTCCGATTTCCAGCTTTCTTATAACTTACTTATTGAGCGACAACTAATGCAACTAAGAAACTACGAATCAGCAGAAACATATTAACCTTGTTATGGTTGTTTTAATATTTTTAAATTTATAGTCTCTTTATTAAGAAACTATTTTTTGATCTGGTGCCGAATAGAACAGTCGGTGCAAGGTATTTCTTATACAGAGCTGCTTTTGATCCAACAGTCCACCACGGGACGAGAATTTGTGATAAATTAATTTAATAATATTTGGAACAAGAAAGGTACGATTTTCATAAATAACTGACCAAACAACGTTTTAGAATTAACATACTATATATTTTTGATTATTTACAAGTTTTGGTTTGTGAAGCAATATCGTAGATAGTGGAGGCAAGAGGCGTTTTTGTTTTCGATCAGAGAATCAGCGTGGCGCAATTCTTAAAATTATACAAATCAAAATCTGCCCCGAGAAACTAAAACTGACTAACTTTTATTGGGACTTACTTGAACCTACAACTTTAGTCGTAACTGACTTATGCGAGGTGAATGTACACGTCGTAGAAGAACCAAAAACGAAATTCACCATAAGCAACGTGTTATCAAATTTATCTCACACATCTGCTTCCTGAGAATCGATAAGCGATTCGGATCGAATTCCTGCTGCTCGTCATTAATCTGACGCCAGTGAGTTCGGATTCAATCAGCCTTGGGAACGTCTCGTCTACTAACTACCTTTGATGTTTCGAGCCTTATGATGATCAATGTGAGTGGGTTTGCTTTCGGATGAGAGCACATACATTATAAATTTTCCAATCATCAAATTAAAACATCGTAGAAGTGTTGCTTAATGTCAAAAACGCACCAAATACATCGCATACTTTCAAGAAATAAGGTACTTACATTCAGCTACATTGACGTCTTCTTGCCCTTCTATTCGCATACCGGACTCTATCATAGTAGTATAATTTTTCAAAACTAAGTTAAAAATCAACTCCGTACTTCAATTTCATGCCGCATCGCAGAGGGCCTTCTAGAAGATGTTACCCCAACCAGATCTGAAATCATTCTATTTCTATAACAAAATAGCTCCTATATATCAAACGACGTCGTCCCGATCCGCGGGGTGAGGGTGCTAAACATGATCGAAAACACCTTTTACCTCCGTGGCAATCGACTCGTTCTCTCCTGACATACGTTTCGGGTCCTGGCCTCTCTGACAGCTGAAAAATACAAAAGAAACAAACAAAAACAGGTATTTACCGTTACTTCTTGTGGAATTTTCCACTCTCTCTGGTTGGTATGTGCGCTCTGAACATCAGAAAACTGAGTCTTCAGCTCCTACAAATCTTACTGTTTTCGACATGATTTACACATAAGACAAAAATTACAAGTGAAATAAAATATTCGGATCTTACATCCAATAGTACTTTTTCATTAAATCAACGAATGATCTTCAAGATTTTGAGCCTTGATATGCATATTCTATAACAGGATATCATAATTTCAGTTCACATAAATTAACATATTAATTCGTTAATCGCCAACTTGTAAACTAAACATCAGATCAAACAAAGAAATGAGGTGAGAAATAGAACAGAGTGAAAAATGTGGGTAGATCGACTTTAGAGAAGGGGGAGGGGATAGTAAGAAGAAATTTACATAATCACATTTATAAAGAATATATACTCTCATATTTACATAATGATATGCTGATTGTATTAATTATACAAATAGCAAGACTGCTCTGTAACAACCTAATATACGCGATATAGGTAAAAACAAAAGACAGAACGGAAATGAAAATAGGGTGGATGGGGGAAATGAAGATACATAACAAAATCAACCATTGAATTAACTAACCCGTAAAACCATAATCAACAAGAAAAACACAATTAAACTAAAATCTCCTTTACAAAAACAGTGATTTTTTTTCTGGACCAAATATTTCATCTACTGTTTTTGGATGCAAGGGAATAAATTCCTGTTCGTTGTGATTCAATGATAATTGAATAGTGTTCATATTTAGAGTGGCGAAGGGAATCGATCCAGAGTTCTGTTGAAAGCAGGTCGGTGCCGGTTTATTGTGCTCATCAGTAAGGAAGTGGCAGACATGCTGGATCAATCTCATCTCTTGTAGAATATCTGCTTCGAGAAGTACATCATCTTCATCTTCGGTGTGTGAGGTGTCCGGGATGACATCACTCGGCGAGCACTTTTCAGAGAGGGGCTTATTATGATCCGGTGATCATTTGGTATCTGGAGCAAGAAGACGAGTCATTTTCCTAACAATCGATGCCTCCTGGAGCTGATTGCATATCGCCTACTCTGGTGTTTCAGTAATTCTCGCTTGAAGGACCATGCCCCTCGGCGAATACTTTTCTGAAATTTTTTTATCAAGAGCTCTTTGTTTCTTGTTACCCAGAGATTCAATATACGACCTGGCAGATGACCTCAAAAATGTTGCTGACCTTTTCTTTTTGTGTTCTGATTTCAAAGCCAGGATTGGAGTGGGTTTAGCGCTATCTCCAGTAGTCGAAATATTGCTTATCCCATATATCGAATCATACAGTTCCTTAGAAGCAGAGAGACCCATTGGAATGTAACGGGGTAAACGGATAGTCTTGTCCGTTGGACTGCGAAATTTAATTTTAGTAAAATACTCGTCCTATAATGTGTAAAAAGTTGCAGACCAGTATGTTTAATCAATTTTGGACAAGGATCGATCAAAATGAGCCGTTCTGGATTGGCGAGTTGATTAACTTCACAGGAATACATTTATATATCTCCATGGACTAATTTTAATCCTGCTTGAAGAAATTAAAGTAGGGTTTTTCTCAATAGTGATGGCCTGAAATATAGTTTCCGGTAGAGAATAACAATTATTTGGATGGACCTAAAAGGACACCATCTGGAGGACGACCAAAATACATGATAATAATTATGTTTCTGCCGTGATCAACCTTACATTATTGGTAGGATAAAAATTCTGACCCAACAATTTACTCTTTGTCCATTTCACAAAACCTAAATGGACATTTGAAAACTCTGCCCTTAACTTAAAATAGAATAACGCTATGTGTTTATGAACCGGTTTTCGGAAATACCTTTAATAGACGTGGGAATGTTTAAAAGTTTCACTTTTTTTGGGAGAAGAGGTGAGATATCAGAGACAGTGGCACTTCCATCGACTAGGAAATCAATAGCCTTATCACCTAGAAACCTTGAATATTCGATAGCTTATTTGAGACTTTGGTTAAAAATTCAAATTCTAATGTCTCCGAGCACCGGCCCCAGTTGTGCTGAGAATTCCTAGTTTTCCGACTGATTTTTGTTACTAAGTTGTTGCGGGGAATGAAACTTTGAAAGGAACATTGTTGGAAGAATTCTGTTACACTTTTCGGTTAAAATTACCATTATTGTACTGCTTGCAAGGTTGGTTATTAAAAGTACCCGCCTGCATTTGCAGTACTAAATTAGACAATTTCCCACACAGAGTATCGATGGAAGAAGGAGTCTGCGCCTGTTCATTTTCTTTTTGAGTATGCTGTATCGGCAATTGAGGACGCAATTGCTGTACTTCATTCTGAAGTTTCATAATTAACTGCGTCTTTTCTGATGAAGAAACCGCTGGCGAGGACTGATTTTTAGCAGAGGACGAGCGATAAGATAGCGAAGAAGAACTTGCCACAGGAAGTTAAGTTTGTGCTGTTGCTATCTGTGGTAACAAGTATGGATTCAACGGCACTGCAGGTTGCTGAAATGGCAGTGAAGACGAGAGGGAAGGGAAAGAAGGAAATACGGGCTCAACTTGAGAAGTAGGATTTGGAAGAACTTGCATTTCGTCTTTCTGACGCTGCCACACATAATGATTTTTCTTGTCACGATTCTGTAGAATTGACAAGAGCTCTTTATTGTCTGTAATTTTCTTAATTCTCAAATAAACCTAATTGAATATCCTAAAAACAGCGAGAGAGGAAACGCTAAATGTTTCCAGGATATAAACTCAAATAGAAGTACAGAAAATTAACCAGCGAGTAGTGGGGTATAAAAAGATCGTTTGCACTTTTTACCTTTGAATAGAGTCTAGAAAAAACAATAATTGCACAATTATAACTAAAAGCGGAGTGCGTCCAAACAACAAACATAATGAGGCTCAAAGAAAGGAACTAGTGAGTGTAGACGTGACTTTAGGAATGCACCATCTTAACTTTAAGTGGAGATCTAGAAACAACTAGCGAAGGGATACTGTTAAAATTAGGCTAGGTAATAGAGAACCTGTAGTAAATCAGCATCTACCACCATCTTGACTTTAGATGGTGCTTATACAAAATAAACTAATGTTCAGGGATAATTAGAAATGCATCTCCACCATCTTGACTTTAGCGGGCCTCTATAAGAGAGACATAAAGTTTAAGGCATAGTAGCTCATAGGAAAGAAACTCGCTGATTACAAAAGACAAAATATTTACTGATTTTAGAGAGGGTATGAAACCAAGAGCTAAGATAATGGATCATGGGCCTTAAGTATAACAACAATATCTGCAGATGGTCATTCCACTTACCACTAGATGTTATCTACAGCCAAGCCTAACACAGACGATACTGCAGCCAGGGTCGAACCCAGATTCTCTTAGAAGGTCAGAGAATTGTCTTAACTAAAGCTCTGACATGGCCAATACAGAGTTCCAAACGGCCAAGACAAACTTGCGTTAATTTAATAAACTAGACGGAGTTTTAACAGCTATAACTTGACGATGTTTTAGGTAATGACACCAGTCATCAAAGATTCTGTCCAACAGTTCATCCGTCCCTACTTCGACACGTACCGACGTCACTACTTCCTAGTGACACTTTCCATACATATCAAAGGACGCTGAATTTCCAAGAAAGTCATTCACTTACAACTAGGAAATATTTCCACGCGCTGGCAAGGTATCCAACTAAGAATCCAAAGTATTTGGAATATTATACACCTTGCACATATCTGAGTGACGAAGTAAGGAGACGACGGCAAGGATAGAGGAATAACTTAAAGAGTCTACTGACTTGGTCTGGTTCTTAAATACCGATACGAAATAAAATACTGCATTACCAGACCAGACCCCAAATATATATACCACAGCCATATTCAATCTACTACTGGATTAAGCATCTTTCGGAGGAAGGAGTTTTTCTACTGCCCCACGCTGGCCAGACGTGTTGGAAGAGGATCACCACTGTCTTATTCACAGCAACTCCCCAATTGCATGACGATGCTGAGTAGGCACCGTTCCATACCTTCTCGCTTTGAAAAAAATCCCTTGGCAGAGCTTGGAATCGAACCCGGGACCCATGATCATCAGTCAGCGACGGGAAACACTAGACAGACTAGACTAGTAATATATATATAGCCAAATCTAAGCCCCCCTAAAGGGTCTTCCTGCTACTCTGAGCATTGCTTGCTTGTCTATTTCATTGAAAGCATTTCTGAAGTCAATCTTAAGGAAGGCTATAGGCTTCTGGTGATGGTATGAATAATATATGCGGGCAGTATATCCAGCAGCTTCAGCTCCATGTTGAATGTCTACTCGAAGTTGGTGTGAAGAAAGTTGTTGAATTAGCTGATTTTTAATTCTTCCGAATATAATATTAGAAGAAAGTTACGATATCACCATTAAATCTGGTTTATAATCCATCCTAAATTGATTCCTTCTTGATAAAGCATGGCTTCAGGCTTCGCTCCCAGTCAATTTTGGAGGATTAGGCATTCGTCCCGCCTTAGATTTGGCTATTCCCGCCTTCTTCGTGTCATTCTATGGTTGCCGTTCATGAAGATTCTTAAATTGATGCTTGTCCTTCAACATGGTCATTATTTGTTGGGTCAGGCTTACCCGAATTCTATACTAGATCAAAGCAATTCACATGGGATGAAATCATTATCAAATCACACCCCTCCTTTGTACTTCAGTCTGCAGATAATTTAGAAAGCAAAGCCAGAATAATTGCCGCTTCTTCCTTCGAAAACTCTACCTTCGCTCTCTCTCAGCCTTCACCTAAGAAACGAATGTTTCCGAATAGCAGTTGGAATTCGCCTGAGTGCAGATATTTGTGAAAGTCATAAATGTCGTGCATGTAAGAGTGAAGTAAGTAAAAAAGGATTGCATGACCTTTCTTGTTCCAAAAGCGCAGGTAGATGTTAAGGACATTATAATGAGAGTACTAATCTAAGCTGGCATTACTGCAGTACGAAAACCTATTGGATGTAGCAGAACAGACGGTAAAAGATCAGATGGGATGACTCCCTTACATTGGAAGAGATTCAAACCGTTAATTTGGGACTTCACTTGCTCAGATACGTTCCCTCCTTCCAACCTCCCTTTTTTCCTCAATCCAGGCGGGAAACATCGGCAGTCGAAAAGATAAGGGAAAAAATGAAAAAATACAATAATCTTGCACACAAGTACCATTTCGTAGCCAATGCTGTCAAATCGAGTGGTTCATGGGGGAAAGAAGGCCACAACTTCATAAAGAAAATAGGTAAGCGTATCACACAATTATCTGGTGATGATAGAGCAAGCACCTTCCTAATTCAAAGAATAAGCACTGCAATTCAATGAGGTAATGTAGCCTGAATCCGGGGAGCCATACCTAAAAGCAAATAATTAGATGAGATATTCTTACCGTATTTTATTTATTTGACGGAACGTTAATCACTTTCCATAATTATAAGTAGACAACTGTTAACATAAAGCTTACCGTTGTAGCAGATGAAATGTTTCCTGAAGAAGCTGGGCCGTACATGGAGATGGAAGAGGCAGAGTTCTAATGGCTTGTTATTTGGTTTGGCGGCAAATGAGAAAGCAGTTTATGCCGACTTTATCAATGATTTCGAAGATATGTTTGATGATGACGATCTGCAGTGATTTTGATGGTGGTTTTCCAAATTTGTAACAAGAATGTTTTCCATTTCTAATTTTTTATAACTGTTAAATTTTTAACCATCTCTGATTTGAAGGCTTTTGAAAATTACCGGAAATTAATGTCTCTATTTTATATTCTTGAATTCAGGTCCTCTTTGAGAGAGAGACATAAAGTTTTAGGGATTTCGAGCTCATTGGAAGGATACTCGCTAGTTAGAAAAATAGAGCTTTACTTAAATAACGAAGGGGAAATAAACCTAAATTTAGGATAATGGATCATGGACCTTAAGTATAACAACAATATAAGTAAATGCTCATTCCATTTGCCACCAGAAGTTATCAACAGCCAAGCCAAACACAGAAGACACTGCATACAGGGTCGAGCCCAAATTCTTGAAGATGGTCTGGGCCTTGACTAACTATAGCTCAGACATCGCAAATTAACAACGAAATAATTTATCGTGGATTTCAGAGCTAGATCGGGAAGATGTTTTTGGTAACGAAACCAGACACATAATATCCCGTTCAACAGTTCATGTCCTCCCTACTTCGACACGCATCAACGTCACTACTTCCTAGTGGCACTTTCCATAAACACATTAAAGTCGCTGAATTGCCAGTAAAGTCATTCACTTGTAAATAGGAAGCAATTCCACACACTGGCAAGACAGCCGACTAGGAATCCCAAGTATTTGGAATATTAAATACCTTGCACATATCTGAGTGACGAAGTAAGGAGGCGAAAGATAAGTAGAAGCAAATAACTTAAAGAACGACCAGCTTCACTGTGAATGAGCGAGTTCGAAATAAACTGCTGCATTACCTGATCAGACATAAAATCCATATTGTCATTATACCCCCTCTTCAAAGCTTTATCTACAAGATAAAGTTGATCATTTGAATGAGGGTTAGTGGTCTAAGATCCATATTTCTAGAAAAAGGGGAAAATGTGTACAATTATCAATGAAAATATTACAATTATAAATAAACTACTACATTACCTGATCAGAAACAAAATCCATTTTGTCATCAATACATACATACAAATATATATATCTGGTGTAGTAAAAAGTAATCCATTATTTTGCCAATAGATGGCTTCAGTGATCTGTATCTCGCGTTGTATAAGTCCGATCGGGTTCAACAAGATGGCGTTCAAACGATGAGATTGCGTAATAGAAACACTGTTCAGATAGCTGTGATGAGCTGACTCAGTGTTGTGTGAGCGTGCGTCAAAATGGACACTAGCAAAGAGAAAATACGCTATATTTTACAGTTTTTCTTCGATAAAGGCGAAAACGCAAGCCAGGCGGCTGTAAATGTGAATAGTGTTTATGGTCCTGATACTGTAACAGCCAATCACGCGCAATTTTGGTTTCGTTGATTCCATGCCGGTAATTTTGACGTCAAAGATGTACCACGCACTGGAAGGCCAAGTGTCGAAAATGTCGATAAAATCATGGACATTGTCGCGTCCGACCGTCATGTAAGCACTGTCTCGATTGCCCAAGAGCTAAACATTGCACAAAAAACCGTGTGGAACCATTTGCATAAGGCTGGATACAAAAAGAAGCTTGATGTATGGGTGCCACACGAGTTAACGCAAAAAAAACCTCATGGACCGAATATCCATCTGCGAATCGCTGCTGAATCGCAACAAAAGCGACCCGTTTCTGAAGCGGTTGGTGACTGGTGATGAAAAGTGGATTACTTACGACAACGTCAGGCGAAAATGGTCGTGGCCGAAGCGCGCTGCGCCGGCGCAAACGGTGCCCAAGCAAGGATTGACGACCAGGAAGGTTTTGCTGTATGTTTGGTGGGATTGGCAGGGAATTATCTACTATGAGCTGCTCCCCTACGGCCAAACTCTTAACTCGGAACTTTACTGTCAACAATTGGACCGTCTGAAGGCAGAAATCGCCCAGAAGCGGCCAGCTTTGGCCAATAGGAGAGGCATTGTGTTCCACCAGGACAACGCCAGACCACACACATCGATAATGACTTGCCAGAAGCTCCGGGAGCTTGGTTAGGAGGTTCTTATGCATCCACCTTATAGTTGGGACCTGGCACCGAGTGATTACCATCTGTTCCTGTCCATGGCGAACAGGTTTGCTTTTGAAAAATTCGCGTCAAGAGAGGCTTGTGAAAATCGACTGTCTCAATTTTTTGCCAATAGGGACAAGGGCTTCTATGAGAGTGGCGTCATGATATTACCTTCCAAATGACAACACGTTATCGAACAAAACGGCGCATATGTGACCTAAATCGGATCATTCTAACTATGGTAAGTCAAGCCTTCAATGTCATGCAAAAATAATGGATTACTTTTTACTACAGCATATATATATATATATATATATATATATATATATATATATATATATTGGAGTGTTGAGATACAAAGGGTATATCATAAATTTAGTTCATAAAATTCAGAAATAATAAAAGTTAAGAAATCAGCCCTATAATCGAACGATGAAAAGAACGAACATTTAATTCAACATAGAAACAAGTACACCATTTACAAAAGTGACATGATTGTCCCCATATAAAAATTACGTTAGAATAACTTCTACAAGGATAGTTATGTACATATTTCTAACAGGTGTTAAGACAGGAAACGACAAAAATAATAATAAAGAACTATTTATGAAAGGATTATTTACAAGGACAAATCCAACCATAAATTGGAGAAATAAAAGTCCTTCTCACTTCGTGATCAAAACATGTAATAAGAAAAAATTTACAAACATCCGGCAGGTGTCCACAACTAAAATAATTTACATTCCATCCCATGGCTATTTGACTCACAAAGACCAATAGCAAATCCAGTTTACGTGCCCCTTTACCTTGACGTTAAAATTACCTTTTGATCATCTATGTAAACCCAAGGTCTTTTAGCTTCACAGAAAGAACTATTTCTTACAAGGACACAAAAATCACAAATCAATAAAACCAGACAGAAATGAGTTTCATGAGGCCAGTCTTGGTTTTACCATCGACACGGTTACATCAACAAGAACAGTTTGTGCAAAGTGAACTTAGTATATTTACTTAGTGTGAACAAGAGCTAAAAAATCTGAACAGTGTTAGATTCTCAATGAACTATACCATCTTTAAGAACTTTAGTATAGCTACGGACAATCGCAAGAGAAGAAGAAGATGTGAGACTTACGAACAGTATTAAGGAACATTTACCATCTACTTGAAATTGTGAAGACAGAGACTTCTAAAGTGTACCTGATAAGGTATGTGGAAATAAGGGTTTGATTACAAAGTGTCAAATAATAAAGTATTGCTCAAAACACTAAATTCTGGTCGACTGATGGATTGTATAATTGTTAAGAACAAAGTCAGTTTTATAATAAAACTAAGAAAAGTCAGTTCTCATTTTAACGTCTTAAAGTTGCATGTCCTTCCAATCATTTTGTAGTTAAGTATTTAGGATTTTGGTAGGAGTCGTTTCCACAAGGAAGAGAAGTAAGTAAATCCAAGTGAAAATAGTACGTGATTTACATCAAGAAAGCGAAGGTTGAACAATATATATATATACTGTGTGAAGCATTTACGAGTAAATTGAAAAAGGAGAGATAATAAAAAATATGCGCTAGTAACCTAATAGCTACGGGAGGGGGACACTTGACCAAGCACACAATAGTGTCACATGAGCAGTGTTACCACATAAAAGGTAACACAACACAAACTTATATTTTTTGAAATTACACTACGAAAAATATTAAATGAGAACAAAGCTGCGAAGCAATATAACTCGAATACCAAAATCAATGCTCAGTGTCTCCAACTTCGGGAGATATAAAAGGTCGAAGTTTAAGAAAATGATGGATAGTAGTTAATGGACCACATTAGATGAAAACCATGTAAGTAGAAGGGAGGCACCTGGCCTCACTTTGTGGAAAACTTCATGTATTTCCCGTACCTAGCTGATAGCATGTAGTCGATTTCCCAGGACTGTACGATATACGGGGTCGCCGATTTTAGTTACAATTTATAAAAGGCTACTAGCTACATAATGTGTTTTGAAACCTATAGTGTAGCTAACTTATAAAAGGCTACGACCCCAATTTATTATAGAATTGATTACTAAAGGCTACGAACCCTTTCCAGCCCTACTTAGCATAGCAGAGATTACACATTAATATACGCTAGTAGACCAGTTCAGAATAGCAAATAGCAATAGTAAGTGTGCTCGTCCTCGCCCACACCCAGAGATTACAACAGCACAGAGCACACTAGTGCACGATAGGGTACGAAGGTCTTTTTCAATCACCCCAAAAGCACTACTTAACACAGCACAAAATACAGAGGTTTCGTACCCATCCCCTAGCAGAGATTACAACACAGGACATAAACGGTTAACCTAACCGAAATAGCATGGAATAGGAGATTACATAGCAGGCCTTAGCAGCGATTACATGTCCTCTAGGCTAGCTAACATAGCAGAGATTCTAGTCCTCACATCAAAGCTCGATAGCAGAAATTCTATAAAAGGGTACGAGTAACTCCCACATAGTACACGAAGGGATACGAAGCTTATTTAACATAGCAAAGATTACGTGTCCTCTAGGCTAGAGCCAATGTCCGGTTGCTAAGGTCAAATATTTAACAGTGTATATCTCGTAAACGGCAAAACATATTGAGATTCTGTTTTCACATTTGGTATCAGGGCATCGAATTGTATATGCTGACCTCGATGTCAAAGCTCAAATATTTAAACGTGTATAGATCGTAAACAACGAGACATATTGAGATTGTTTTCACAGTGACATGTATTTTGGTGTGCTAATGTCAAATCTGAAGTCAGTTTGCTAACTTCGCCCCTCCCGGTCGTAGAATTATGAAACTTATAATGCAATTTATTTTAGTCACGGGAATGTGAAATATGAAAACTGCATGTTTCTAGCTGTTGCCGTTTACGAGATGTAATGGTTCGAATTTTGTCGAATTTTGACATTTTAGACGCAGAATTGAGAGACTCGCAGATTATGTGTATTTGGGTCGGTGATGAAGAATGTGAAATCTGATTCTCTCTACCTATTGGCGCTTCCAAGATACGGCGGTTTGAATTTACCGAATTTTGACATTTGAGACGCAGAATTGAGAAACTCACGGATTATATGTTATTTGGGTCAGTGATACCGAATATGAAATTTTCTTCTCTCTACCACCTACCCTTTCCCAAATATGGCGGTTCAAATTTTGCTTTTTCGTTCCCAGAACTATGAAACTCGCGAATTATATGTTATTCGGGTCGGTGATGCTTCCATAATATGTGATGTTTGCTTTTTCCCAACATAGCATAGCTTCCACCTTTGTCTGGAGTCAAATGCATAAAAACCTTGAATGCGTCTATTATTCCGTAGCTGTCACCAGGCTGCAGGAAAGCGGGGTAATTGTAATAATTATTATATTCACAAGACTCGCAGAGCTCATGTAAGCAATTACACACAAGAAATATTTTTTTCTATGTTCTTTGACGTCAAGTACACGTTCGGTACAGCGTTTCAGCGCTATTTTATAGATCATACCGAAAATCACAAACCGATGTGGTGTTGGAGAAGGTATTAAATGTGAAATTCCACACTATTTCCTCAGATTGTACTTTAATGACCAGCCCTTATGATCCCCTGGTTATGGCTGTACTACATTTTTTCTTTCGACAAATTGCGGTTATTCGTTTGCTGGGAGTATGTTTCAATGAGGATAATGCCTGGCGAATATTGAATTACATTCGGAGAACATTGCTTGCACTGGCACTGTACTACTACGATGTGGCGGTTCGGTTACAGAACTATGAAACTCGCAAATTATGTTATTCAGGTCGCTGTTGCTTCCAAGACATGGCGGTTTGAATTGAGAAACTCACAGATTTGGTTGGCGATGTTTGTTTCCATTTTAGTGTACTGTAACTGAGCTCGTCTGGTGTCAGAACCATTAGTTGTGGTTGAGAAGACCATTAGTGAATAAAACACCTTGAATGCGTCAATCATTCCGTAACTATTACCAGGGCTGCAACATAAAGTGACTAGCAAAATTTCCGGGCCCTGTAGTGTTTGTACAAAATATGGGTTACAGTAAACCAAAAAAAAAAATGTTACCTTCGAATGGTGTGCGAGACGTTTTCCAGCTGCATTTCAATAAGACATACAAATACTGTTTTAAGTAGAATTCACCCTAATATCAAATATTTGTTGCTTCGAATGGCTAAATAAAACATAAGAAACTTGTATGAGACTTCTTCCGACTCATGTTTTGAGGATAGTTGGTGCATGTTGGCATTAAAGTACCACTTCGGAGGCTCATATTTAGCATGTAATTCAGGTAGAAAATAGTCTTTCAGTTGTAATGTATCGTTGAAAAGAATTAATTGGGAAATTTATAGGATAAGGAAGTGACAAATGTAAATACGGCGCCTCGTAAGATGAAAGTTGTGAATATTTTTGGTGTTTGAATATATATTGAGAAAAATGACAATGTTTAAATAACATCCAAAACGGCTTAATTAAGAGCTCGTGTTGGTGAAAGACCCATTAGAACATAATTTTTAAGCTGTCATTGAAATTCGAAAATAGTCGAATAATGCCATATTGGAGAGAGCTTTCTCATAATGTACTTGCACAAGTGTATATTAAATATGTTAGTATTTCACTCGTTGCAATTACATATAGCCAATATTTAACGAAGAAAATTGGACCTGGTAAAATAACTTCGAAAATCTTATTATTGATGTAATTTTAAAATAAATTCATACAAAAATAAAAAATGTATATATTTTGTAAGTGCAAGTTTTATTTACCCTGATTTATTTGAAATATATGTGTATTGAATCATACCATTGCCACTAACAAATATCAGTTAACAATATCAAATGTATACGTTGCTGTTTTCACCATTGACAAAAAGGTATATTCCTTCCAGGGCAGTTAAGTGGGTGTCTCATGTATTACATTCGTAATCTATTTAGTAATACACAGTTTTTAATTAAATATTTATATCACGTCTATTGTGAGCGACGATGATAATTGAAATGTGGTTATTTGCATTATGAACAGCAAGAATTGATTGATCCACTCATGCTGTGGAAGTGCTACCAGTGTGAGGAGAAAATTCAGTCAGAGAAATTTCAGGAAAAGCTCCTTGTTACAACTGAGAGAAATGATGACTTCAAGCAAGCAAAGGTGAAGCAAGAGACTTATGGAGCCTTGGAAAGTATTAAGGAAGAAGTTGAAGCCCAAAGGATGACCCAAGGTGTCAAGGAGGAGCCTCGCACACATGAGAAGTTAGTATGCCAGATGTGTATGAAAACATACAAACCACATGCTGATGTGAAAGAGGATTTAGCAAACCAGTGGAATGTACTGAATGCACCGAAGTCGAAAGCAAGAAATCAATTAAGGTGAAAAAAGAGTCAGGAGAAATGGTAGCGTCAACGAACCAGTTGTGGAAACTAAGTTGCTGTTGATGATGCAGTAAGTCGTAGGAGAAAATTGCCCGTATCATAAAAGAAGAAATGCGATTGAATGCTAGCAGAATGGAAGAAAAATACAGTTGAATACTAGCAGAATGAAGAAAAATGCGAGTGAATACTAGCAGAATTGAAGAAAAATGCAGTTGAACGCTAGCAGAATGAAAGAAGAAATGCAACTGAGTGCACACCAGATGAAGGAAGAAATGCATTTGACTACTCGAAAAATGGAGGATACGCTAGGACAAATCAATCTGGACCTGCAAAAAGTAACGGAAGATGTAACCACTGTTATGACGGAGATACGAGACGTCATTCTCTTAATGAAACAAGATGCTGAGACACTCAAAGAACGCCAGGATGCTGTTGAAGATAAGATGAAAGCTCTAGAAGAAAAGCAAGATAGGATGGAAGAAGTTGAAAAACAGATTCACATATAGCTGGAACAGAAGATTGAAAAAAAAGGGTCAATGGTGCGACAAACATTGGAACAGAAGATTGAAGAATAGAGCTTAATGGTGCAACAAACACTGATTAAGGATATTGGAGAAAAGAGTTCAATGGTTCAACAAACCATGGAACGGAAAATGGAGTCGATGGTGCCTCAAGAAATGGAGAAGATTCGAACAGAAATCGAGCAAAAGATGGCTTCGTTAACTCATGTTCCACCAGAAAGAAGCGACGAACTGGAACGACGAGTAGCGGTCGTAGAATATAAATTTACCATGATACCAACACTTGATAACGGCACAACCAAGAAACGCAGTCGGCATAAGCAACAAGGAAAAACTAAAAAAAGTAGTCAGAGTGAGAGTGGTTACTCGGGAGACAGCAGTCGCAATTCCTCTAGCACGGGTGAAGATGATTCAGAGAATGAATATCAACACAGACAAAAAAAAGCTTCTGAGACGTAGGAATGTAATAGTATCGAGGCCCTTTTATCTGCATCGGCTTGACGAATCTTCGCCGCAGTATCGGAGTTGACTCTTCTCATGGTACGAAAGACAGTCAGGAGATTTGAGATACCTTTCGATAAGTATACTAAAAGGACACCACCAGTTCCGAGAAAAAACTACAATGAACCTCCTTACAGAGAGCCAACGGACAGGATGCCGGTTAACGAAGTGACATCATTTACTTCTACAGGGAATGAAGATACCCAATGTTGCTCGGAGATTGAACAGGAGCAGAGTCCTGGCAGAGAAAGGAGAGGATACAATCGTCGATGCCGAGATAAGCACCACAGAGGCCGAAAGGATGACAGCGCAAGAAGACGTCGCTACTATTCAGACGAAGGTACAGTACCCAAAAGTGTGGAAGTAAACGGTGACACCTAGGTCAAACATGACGAAAGAATACTTCAAAATCAGGACAGAAAAAAGGATCCTATTTATCGCCCCGATCCTGGAGGGTCGAGGAAGCATTAAGGGTTAGAAGAGATCTAGGCAGGACGGATGAAGATATTATGACTAGCGAGAACCTGGATATCGGTGATAGGACATCCGAAGAGAAGAAGATGAACAGAAACCTACTGAGATTGTGTGCATGGTGGCGAGTGGCCAGATGGATACCAACTACACTTTACGTTATTACACCCATTGAGAGAGTTCATGATGGTTGCACTGCGAGGTATTTTCAATAAGAAAGGGAGAAGAATATTAGAGGTCCACAGGAAATGAAGTGAATAATTGCCTACCGAGAGGCAATTATTGAAATTTGCGAAGGGCAGTGAGCTCCGGCTTGTGACAGTGCGAGAGCTCTGGATATACAGAAGTGAATGGTGCGAGGTGTGATGATTTTTACATGGCCTGTAAAAGAGGTCCGGTCTAGTAGTTGGTGCCTAAATAATGAATTTCGTTCTGTGGGACCTCGTCAGAGGTATTTAGACAGGCCGGAAAGCCGTCTGGATGTGTAGCCAGGGGTAACTGAGAACTTGCTAACCTGCCGTTTGTTGATGACAGCGACGTCCCCCCACGAAGACAAGGAAAGGCAGCCCGAGATAGACTCATTGGAATAAGTAACCTGCACTATCGATTCAAGAATAATGCGCCTGATGAGAAGCCAGAAAATCGCACAGAAATTTTGGTTCACCAGAAGACGACGTCATGCGGTGATGACAGCCCTCTGGTGGAAGACATTGAGAAACCTTTCTGTGAACAGCGCAATTTCTACGACTCGAGGAATGGAACACGAATCGAGGAGGTCTAATGTAGTATGAACGGACCAAGGATACGGAGCCCAATAGGACGCCACCTGCAACGGTCTATATTGCACAGTTGTTGCACATATCATCTGTTGTGTAGTTTCAGAGATGGTGCGCCACGTTGCAAGTAACAGTAATTAATTTCTGTGTTAATTTATATATTTCTAAAGAATGTTTTGATGGGAATTTTTTGTATATTAAGAAAGAAGAAAGACTGAATTATCTTTTGTATAATTAATATTTGTTTAATAAGTAATTATCAGTGAGAAATGAATGCTTGTAAAAAGTTAATGTACATGTCCAGATATACCTACCGAGGTGGTGGTGTAAAACCAGATCGTAACTAAAGCACACAATAAACTGTGCTCAAACAACTAATTGTTGGTATTTTTGAATAGATGATCCCACTCCTCCTGAGAAGTTCCCCCTACTATTCAGTCTCACGAAATTGGGTGTAGTAGGCTCATCAATGAAGAGATCGCTGAACCAAGGGATTGGACCCTCATTCAGAGTTATCCTGCGGTACAAGCGGGTCTCTTACCAAGATATGTCCACGAAGGCACTGTCCTCTCTCATTAAGAGGACATTCATTTGGGTGTTTACATCTCATTTCAGAAGCTATATAGCGAATCGGTCTCCTAGTAGGGAGGTTTGTTCTCTTAACGATTGGTCTCTTCATCGACCTTTAGCAGCAGTGCAGAACGTCCCTTGAGAAGTCCAACGGGCCACTACGTGCCCCGTCGATGTGGTTTCACTGACACGTACTCTTCACCAAACTTCGGTTCTACTTCAACGAGTCTTCTCATCCTCTCTTCTCGTAGTAGTTTCTGGTCAAACCTTAACGAGACCATCAATAACTGCTACTGGCGCACCGATCAGATGGCACGTGATTCTTATAAACTATAAGGTGTAGAGAGATGCGTGAGGTGTCGTTCGAAAATTGTTGACTAAACTAACACAGGGTCGCCAGAACCGACTTCATTAGCCCCAGTAGTTCAGTGCGGCCAGCCTATTTTCTAGAAATTCAATTGCTCAACTTGTTTCCATTCAGTTATACTTAGCTGCGCCAATCTTGGCATAAATATTTGTTGAAACAACACAAAAACACTTGGGTCGACTGCATTGCCAAGCAACCACTTACCAGTGTTGCCGAACTACTTTTTGTAAAATTATTTTTGGTTTCAAATTGCGTCCATAATTTTAGTGATAACAGCACCGAACTTTGTATAAGCATTGTTTGACACAATAGGAACACACTAGGAATATTGCAACTCCCTAGGAACCCGTTTTCAGTGTTGCCAGCACATGCTGCAAATACAAATATATTTCATGATCTATAAAGTATAAGGACGTAATTTTAAAGTTGCCAAAGTATACGTGCAGAAACAAAGGAAATTTGTCGGGGGCACGGAGCTTGCCTCCCGTATACTTGGATGAAAAACATGGATGCTAATAGTTCACATCAAATCTCCTCTAACGGGGAAAGTTGAATAGCGAACAACTGTGTGTATATGCAGAGGTCATTCACGAAATTTGATTAGAGATTAGCATTTATTACTTGCAGATTCCAACATTAAAAGTCATAAATTCAAACATCTCCACGGAATTCATACAATATTCTGTTGCCAACTAATATTATTTTCGGCTCATTCAAAGCATCTAGCATTTGTTCAAACCGTACATATATTACACATCACTGTGTTTAAGCTCCCCCACCCTACCCCCAATCGCTTCAAAACACATAGAGGTAGAGTTTGTTTCTTTGTAGTTATAAACATGTTAAATTCTTTCAGATCTGACTGGGCAGCGTGTCCAGCAATAAGTGTATTTTCATCTTTAGTAATGGAATAGTGTTTGCATTGCGAATCTTGTAGTATACCATTTTATTCCCCATATCTGGTTCAGATGGTTCAGAATTCCTTTTGAGCTCCGCAACAGTGAGAAAAATTGGTTGCTATTTCTCTTTCAGATGTTCAAATATAGCCATCAGAAACACGTACCGTATAAAGGCAATAATCACATTTTCACATAACCAAGATGTAGAAACTGGTAACTTGCTCATGGCTTCAATGAGCACTTTGTATTTCATCTTGCTAAAAGGGTTGTCACACCCGTTACGCTGGTTATGTCACGCCCGTTACATGCTATTTAGCCTTTATTTAAGATTTATTCAGCTGTAAGCAATAATTATTGTTAACATTCTACGGTTAAACGTCCATGTGAAATAACTGAATTACCAATAGGAATGATAAACATTTTATAT
This sequence comes from Lepisma saccharinum, assembly GCA_022664845.1. NCBI lineage: Eukaryota > Metazoa > Arthropoda > Insecta > Zygentoma > Lepismatidae > Lepisma > Lepisma saccharinum. The sequence goes on from JAGDQP010026387.1 coordinate 21,784, forward strand.
GGTGAAATGAAAAATTTCACGGATTATCATGGGATAATTCAAATGAATACACTATAAGTTATAATCTTAGATTAATTGTACAGCTGTGTGAACTTAACGCTGCATTCTCTTGTACAGGTAATGAAAAAGTAAATTGAATTCAGAATTTTTTCCACTGAAAAATGTAAAAGATGTGAATGAAGATGGTTATCTTTCACTCAGTACATTAAATTTCAATATCGATGTAGAGAGTTGTACTTACCCTGTTCCTAAATAAGTGAATGCATGCGCTATGCGAAATTGTCTTCAACTTCAATTTTGAATAAAGTTTAAATCTTCGAAAATTGCTAAGGACATTGAAAAGAATTGTGAGAATTAAGATGCCAAAGTTTATAAATAATCCAGGTTTACGAACAATGGGTGGGGCGACTAATCTTGCAGAAAGGTTCCATGTTTCCGCTGAACCAGTCAGACTGCACCTTCATGGGCAAGGAAGACATACAGGTTAAGGAAGTTGGTACCCCACAAATTGTCGGCAGCCAACAAGGAACAACGAGTGACAGACAGCCTGTTTGTCCTTGCTCACTCGGCACCTGAACACACCCATATTTGGTCGCTTGCTCACTGGTGACGAACGATGGGTCGTCTATGACACTCTCAAGCGTACCAGACATTGGTTGTCGCCACGTGACCCTGTTCCTCACACCTCAAGACCATCTCTGCACCCACGAAATGTTATGTTCTCTGTATGGTGGACTTGTCACTAAGTGATGCATTATGAGCTCCTTCCACCTAGTCAGACCATCAGTGCTTACCTCTACTCACAGCAGTTGCAAAGGGTGCACCGTGCATTGCGACAGTAGGAGCCGGCATTGGTGAATCTCAAGGGTATGCTGTTCCTCCACGTCGATGCCAAGCCACATGTGGCAAAAAGGACCCGCAACAACCTTCAGCAACTTGGCTGGGAGACACTGTGCCATGGACCATATTCATCGGACCTGCTTCATTCCACCTGTTTCATTTCCTTGAGAACCACCTCCGTGGGAGATTCTTCGCCAATGATGGAGACCTGTGGAACGCACTCATGGACTGCTTTGCCTCGCAGACCACCGATTATTTATCACAGGATATTGTGCAGCTGCAGGAACGTTGGAAAAAGGTGTTGGATGCTGATGGAGCTTACTTCGAAACCTAAAGGTACGTACCGTCCACTGTATTGCTCTTTGTTTATCACTGGTCTAGAACGGTAAAACTTTTTTGGTTACCTTGTATTTGTCATGTATTCGAAAAGATAAAACAATTCTAGTTTCAAATTTACTGTTTTATAAAAGTTACGATGATTCTCCATATTAGATCAAGAGGAAAAATGCCATTGGTGCATTTTGATTATTATATTTAATATATGTTTGAGAAAATCAAACAATTGAAGCTCTTCTTATATTGTTATACATAAAATCACACGATATGCATACTAGAAAACATAGAAAATGAAACGACATTGTAATGTAAATTTATTAATTTGGGATGTAAGTAAGGAATTACAGAATATTCTACCGGAACTTCTCTGACCAATGATTGGAAAATATGCTTAAGTAGAATTAAATTAATGCACACTAAAGTACCACATCCAAATGTTTTCTTATTTCAGCATGTACTTTCGATATCTACGCTAAATCCATCGTAAATAGAAATTAGGAAGTTGTCAAAAATTAGCATAAAATGTGCACTAAATCCTGGTGTCGTTTCTATTTCGATAGCTTTTTGTGGTTGGGCCAGCGTGATGTTGAGCCAACCACATTTATATTTCATTTTATGGCCCATTGTTTTCTATTTCTGGGTTAATCTGAGCGTGCACAAAATATGGGACAGTAGGAACAAATTAGCAAAAGATATTCACAAAAACCTGGTGGGTTTTTTATTCCGATAGCTTGATGTGCTTGGGCCAGCGTGATGTTGAACCAACCACATTGATTCCAGTTTCTTGGCTAAACTGAACGTGCACAAAATATGGGATAGTGTGCACAAATTATCACAAAATATGCACAAAATCCTTGAGTGGATTTTATTGCAATAACTTGATGTGGCTGGGCCAGAGTGATGTTCGACCAAACAACTATTTCTTATTTCTGGGCTAAAGCCAATCCTATTTTTTCGATTCGTGGGTTAAAGGGAGAGAGCACAAAAAAAAAAAGAGATAGTGTGCTCAAATTTTCAGAATTATGCACAAAAACTTTGAGCCGTTTCTACTCCGATAGCCTATTGTAGTTGGACCAGCCAAATTTGGCCCAACCAAATTGTTTACGATTTCTGGGCTATAGCGAGCATCCACAAAATATGGGATACTGCACACAAATTACCACAAAATATACACTAAATCCTGGAATGTTTTTATTCGGATAGCTTGGTGTGGTTGGGCCAGGGTGATGTGCAACCAGCTACATTTTATTTCTGGGCTAAACCCAACACTATTTTTCGATTTCTGTTCTAAAGTCAGCGTGCACAAAATATGGGATAGTGTGCACACATTAGCACAAAATCCTGGAGTGGTTTTATTCCTATAGCATGGTTTGTTTGCGTCAGCGTGAAGTTGGCACGCCCACATTGTTTTTAATTTCTGGGATACACTGTGTTTTCACAAAATATGGGATAGTGGGCACAAATTAAATAAAAATGTGCACAAAATCCTTGTGTGTCTTGTCTTCCGATAGCTTGTTGTAGTTGGGACAGCGTGAAATTGGCCCTACCACATTGTTTTCGACTTCTGGGCTAAACTGAACTTGCAGAAACAAATAGGATAGTGTGCACAAATGAGCACAAAATATGAACTAAATCCCGGAGTGGTTTTATTCCGATAGATAGGTGTGGTTCTGCTATGTGATTTTGAACCGTACTACTTTTTTTATTATTTCTGGGCTAAAGTCAATTCTATTTTTCGATTTCTGGTTTAAACTGAGCGTGCACAATACATAGGATAGCATGCACAAATTCGCACAAAATACGCACAAAATGCTGGAGTGGTTTTTATTCCGATAGCTTGACTTCGTTGGGCCAGCGTGAAGTTTGACC
>JAGDQP010026388.1:0-25967 GCA_022664845.1 Lepisma saccharinum
CGCAGTCAAAGAAGAGATTTATGGGAAGCAACACCGCTTTTGTTTAACTTTAAAAGACATGTCAGGGGCCCAAAACAGAATGAGAAATAACGTATTAAAATGGAAAAAAGAAGAAGAAACAAAAGTGCAAAATTGCTCGAGAAATTTCTAGTCCAGAACGGAAATTTTGGGATTTCAACCCAGGCAATTCAAGATTTTGTGCACGCTTGTTTTAGGGCAGAAATTTAAAAACTAAATATTTGAGTTAGCCCGAAAGTGGGTACAATCAGCTTAAATAATCGGAATGAGGAACTATGCCAGCATTTTTAGTTTGGGAGGGTGTAAAGACAAAGTTGGAAGGTGGGGGAGAGGTTGCAGGATTTTCGAATTTTTCTAACCGTAAAACATTAAAGTTGGGAATTGGCACGCCCTAGGGAGAGGGGAAGTCTGGCAAAATCTCTGAAATAAATGAATAACAGTCCAGGATTTACAAAATATTTTCTGCTCGTTTGTGAACACAATCTGAGATTTTGTGAACGCTTGGTTTAGCCCAGAAATCCGTCACTCTTTGTTTATTCTAATATATTGAACCACTTGGACAAACTTTACGGTATTTCATATTTCAATTTCTGAACCAAATTAACGATGCACAAAGTTTGATTGACATTGTGTGCGTGAATGAGTGATTTGGCCTTTTGCGTTAAAATATGTATTACTATATTGTGTATAGTTTTAAACGTTATTTGAGTTTTGAGTATCCTTTGCACTTTCATGATATCACACCAGTAAAGTCACGAAAAGTTTCATTGATCTTCTTTTCTATTAATTTCTTGTCTCCTTTCTAAAATGTTGATTTGGTTATGATGTAATTAAAGTAAAAAAACAACATATATTTTTGTTGTTGCAAATAATGAAAGAGCATATGAACTCCGCTAACTTCTTTTTTAAAAACTATGTACATGTAGTGTACATAGTTTTCGTTGTCAATTTTAGAGGCAATGTTGAAGTTTCCTGGTAGGGCCTAACTCTCATTATTAAATTCGAGTAGAAAAAATGGAGAGAAAGCTTTTACTTAACTTGTCAGTCCTATATTACCAATGATATCAACTGATGGACAAAAGCTATTGACATTGACCATACGAATTTGCAAGCCTGTTCCCTTGCTCAATGTCCAGAAACTATTACTGTTTATTAGTTATTATTCAGGTCGTTAATTTTCGTGCATATTTATTTCTCTGTATATAAATGTATTACTATTATGACTTCTTTTAAAATGTCATTATGGACTGAACAGGCAGATTCTGACATAAGCATGTCACGTCTGAGGTCTCATTACCAATCTCTGAAAACCATTGTGGAAACAAAAAAATCTGTCTAATTTTATAGCTCACTTTTTAAATATTTTATAAATCTGTACCTGAGAACCAAAATCATATAAGTCACAAAACCTTGTTTTCGAGAAAAAACAAAAATCTACTTCCTTTCATACAGAAATTTATCTTATTTAACATATTTTCAACAAAAATCATGCAAGCATTATGTGAGGTGAGGCCTTCCGAATACTGTACAAAAACTGTACTAATCACGTTTTGGTCAAAATTGGACTTAAGCGGTTCTGACTCTCAGATACAAATATGTAATGTTCGTGATAGTTACTAGTGTGTGTAATGGTTTATTTACTTGAGTAACAGCGTGTGTGTAATGTTTTATATGTAAGATTCAAGTGTTAAACCCATTTTTCTCTCTATGGTGGGTTAAATTTTTTGCTAAACATAGCCATGAATACAAACGGAGGGAGAAAAAAATAATAAAAGAAAACTTTTTAAACACATACTTTTCTTAAAGAATTCGTACTAAACGGAAATTTTTTTTATGTATGACTAAAATGAAAACATGGGTCGCGCTCTCATATATAGTAGTCACTTTATAAATTCTTGAATTGGCGCGCCCATGCTTTTCTTTTTAGTCATGCATAAACAAAATTATTATTTACTTTTCATTACGAATAGTTTATGAAAAGTATGTCTTTAAAAAGTTTTTTTATTATCTTTATTGAGTTACTTCGGTATTCGGATACTTTTCCACAAGCTAAGGTTTTGTGACCCAAATCCTAAAGTGTTATGCAAACAATCACACACAATATCGTTGGAAATTAGTATTTATTTTATTATAAAAGTCAATATTAAAAATATATGCTCTTAAAATATATAAATATATAGAAATATATCAAGGTAACAATGGAATATTGTATTGTCATCCGACTTGCACCTCTGTGCAAAATTTCATCATTGTATGACGTCGGGAAATTAATCTGGAGATTTGCAAGATTTGGAGACACCAACTATAGTGAACTAAAGAAAAGTCTGTAAAAATATGCTTACGTCGGACCAAGGTTAGAAAAGCAAATATAACTCATTGCCCCGGGCGCCAACATACATTTTTACCTAGCACTTACTGTTAAGGTTACACAATTACATTAAATTCATCTCCCGTCCCGATTACTTCTCCCAAAATCCAAACATTCGTAGTTCTATTTGACAAGCAGGGTTAACTGCGCAATTACTGTCACGTTTAGTTATGATATCTGAGTACTCAAACAGATTTTAGTGAACGTAAGCTCCGAAATAAAATATCATGATCCAATTTTTCTCTGGACACGATTTTGCCGAGTAGCGGTATTATTAGAATTACTACTATATCACAAAAGTACAATACATTATGTGAAAAGAAGAATTTTGAAACTTTCCCTTTCAGATTTATTTACTCACATCAACTTATCTCAAATGACTTACTTCAGGGCCCTTTTTTCTTACCGCCGACCAACATCTTTTATTAAACTGACTTTGGTCACATTGTGTTGAGTTCAGAATATTTAAGCAAGTTTGAGTTTATAGCTGATTACATTCACATCCCTTAAGCGACTTGTATTTTTGTTCAATATACTTGTGATGGGTGACCTAACTAATAAATCTGTACGGTACTTGAGAGCTAGAACCGCATAAGTCCAATTTTGGCCAAAACATGATTAATGCAATTTTGTACAGCATTCGGAAGGTCTCATATATCGGTTGCTCAATTCTTGTTGTAAATATGATAATAATAATTATAATAAGTAGATCTAACGAGGGAACATTCCCAACTGATTAGGCGATATTAACATGAAATATTTTTTATTGTCTTTATCGAAAGTACATATACCGATAATAACAATAAAAGACCCACAATCTGCCATATTTTTATGTAATATATTTTGAAATTGTGACAATGGTCATATTTGCAGTAAGTAAAATGCCGCAGTACAGCCTTGTAGTTCACAAACCGTCAAAGAAATGAAGCATCGTAGGACACAAATATAAATTGGTGGGATAGTGCTACATTTTGGTGTATATCATCAACGTCTTGAAATTCACCATATTGGAAAGGAGGTATTTTAAAAAAAATGACAAGTGGATCTTGTCACATATCAAACAATACTAGAATGTTCACAGAAAGTAATTACAGGTGTCAGATCTGACCTGCCTCTTACGGTGCTGGAGTTCTCTTCACTGATAATTTGCCGCTTGATATATGAATGGACCCCGCAGTACAACTTTGTTTCTCACAAACCAACAAGGAAATAAAGTATGGCAACACACAAATGAGGAATGATGGAAATTGGCTGCATAATTATAATTATTGCGGTGCGACATTTGAAATTAGAAATAGTAAAAATTCCTGAATTTGCAAACGTTGGTTAAATTCTTTAATATATTACATACAGGACTTAAGTATACAGCGGCAAACTATCAGTGAAGATAACTCTAATACCGTAAGAGGTAGGTCAAATCTGATACCTGTAATGACTTTCTGAGAACATTGTAGTATTGTTTGATATGCCACAAGATCCACTTGCCATTTTAAAAAAAACCTCCTTTCCAATATGGCGGATATCAAGATGACAGACACGTTGATGATATATACCAAAATGTAGCACTATCCCACCAATCTATATATGTGTACTATGATGCTTCATTTCCTTCTAGGTTTGTGAACTACAAGGCTGTACTGCGACATTCTACTTACTGCAAATACGACCATTGTCACAATTTAAAAAAAAAATATTACATAAGAATATGGCAGATCATAGGTCTTTTAATGTTATTTTCGGTATATGTACGTTCGAATAAAGACAATAAAAAATATTTCATGTTAATATCGACTGATCAGTTGGGAATGTTCCCTCGTAAGTCTATTATGTAGTTTGTCCATTTCGTTTCTATACGAAAGGAAGTTGTTCTTTCTTCTCCCTCCAGAAAAACAAAAAAAACAAACATAAAAAACGTAATGATTTGTGACAGGTGCTTCGAGCTCTCAGGTGCAAAAAATATAGAATAAGTAAACATTTAGTACAGTAGAGTCCCGAAAACTCGGCCTAATGTGGACCGAAGGGTGACCGAGTTTGTGAAAATGCCAGGTTATCGGGAATGGGGTTAAAAAAGAATAAGTACGAGTGTTTCCTCAGAAAATACAGTTCTGTACTTGTATGTATTGTTTGCTTGAGAATACAACAGAGAATAAACTGCCCAAATATCCTTAAACAAAGGAAAAGTACGTACTTTATGAAGGTATAGAGCTTTTAGTACATGAAAATGAAAATTACTCTACACACAGTGTACAGTAATTTACCTGATAAGACAGACCTCAGTGTGGCCGAGTTATCCGGACTGCCGGGTTATCGAGTGCCGAGTTTTCGGGACTCTATATACTTGTTAGTGAAAATAGAGAGTTTTAACTTTATTATTCTAAGTGGAAGGCTTTTGCGAAGCTTTCATCCACTGCACATTACATATGAAAGTAGTATATGTAGATATTAGAAATTTGATGTTTTACACTGATTTTGGATACTTTGAAATAAATTTATCTTATGAGTAGATCTTCACTTCTATTAGTATTTCCAACACAATTTTCCACACCTTCTCTTATTACCAAATAAGGGAATGTTGAGAGTCAAAGACGTAAGGGTGAAAGCCAAATAAAGCCAGAAAAAAACCTTTTAAGTTTACATTAATAGGGACATATGGGAACTATATGACATAAGCATGTCACAGCTATTAGCAGTGATGCCGCTTGGTGGGTACTCTTCCGGAAAAAGCAGCCAGGCCCTTGTTTGAGGACTATCCTGGCATGTATTTACCTGATGAAACAGAGAAAAATGCTGGAAATTTCCGGAGTGGTTCGCAGTGCTGGTCCAGTTCCAAAGGTTGAAGCACTGGACTACTGAAGATGGGTCCAGGTATAACTTGTCGGAGATGGATCTAGCACAAAAAGAATCATGAAAGAAAAACATTTGGCTTTATGTTTTGCTACGATAATTTCGTATATTTTTTAAAGATTGAAATGAAACTCTTGGAAAGCAGCTGGAAATTATTATTATTATTGGAAAACAAAAGTGGAACCGAAAGCAGAAAAGTTACTGTATTGAGCTTTCGTTTATCTTCCCAATATCACAATGATTTGCAACCTGCAATGGAAAAGTTAACTTACTATCGATTCTTTTCTTCATTTTCTTCGTCAAGTATTTCAAGCACTCCTGAACTTGATAGCTTTGATTACTTGCAGATGGTAGCACGAGTAGCTATACTGCTTCCAATATTCGCTCATAGATGACAGTACAGTACTGGTAGACCCCCTTTGTTCTGGTTCTGTTCTCTGCCTTACGTTTGTTTTGCAGGTTTTCAACGGATGTCCAACGTATGTAGTTTGGAACAGTGCTTAGAGATGGCAGCAGGAAGCAAGATCTGCAGATAAGTTTCGCTAGTTGTTCACAGATGGTAGCATCAAGCAGCTTTTCACGTAGAGGGCACACAAGGAGAGGCGTCATTTCGGGGCGGGGGGAATATTACCCTCAGTTTGAGAATATAAACGAATTAAAACTAAAAAAAAAAAGCTTTAAAAAGACAAGTTAAACCAACATAACACACTGAAAAAGTAAAGAAAAATACTGTTGTATTTTCAATTTCGATGTTTTTAGGAGTTCAGAACCAAATTTATAACTAAAACAACTATTTCTAACGTGCTACACAATGTAGGTTAGTGGTTTTTAATTGCCTGTTATAGCAATTACTTTGGTGCCGACCTTATACAAAAAATAAAAAATGCGAAGAAGATTTTAGGCAGCGCTTTTATTTCTTTCTACTTATGTTGCGTTTTTATTAAGTCTTCGTCCTCTGTAAAGAAGCTTAAATCTATTTATATCTATACACTCCTTTCCTTTCATGTCAGTACCGTTCAAGAATAATATTCTGCATGCGTACAGCGTTGCTAGGTTCAAAAAAATATCGAAAGATTAATGACTAAAAAATCGGAACCTAAGGAAAAAATCGGAAGTTTCCACACACACCAACACACCAACACACCAACACACACACACACACATATATATATATATATATATATATATATATATATATATATATATATTATACGGGCGGGAAACCGGGACAGGACCAACAAACCGGGACTGTCGCCCCAAAAGGCTTCTGCCACTAACTTGGAGGAGACCCCTTAATTTCTCTTGCTAAGGCTTAAGGGAACCGACCGGGGTAGACGCCTAATGTCCAATCCATACGTTCACGTCGTGGGGCCTATTAGTACCCAAGCAACTGCTTGGCGAACGAACATGGATGGGCTGCTCACCAACCCGCATCAGCTGACAGCGTGGTGAGTCAAATGTCAGCACCCCTCCTTTCTTTACATATGATAGTACAAGTAAGGAAACCGCCTCGGAGGACCCCATTGCCCGGAAGACGGAATGCAGCTGGTAACGGCAGCGGTCAGTCCTGCAGGAAGCCAGAGGGTCAAAATGCCCGGGTTTCGACTGTAGAATGCCAGGATACCGACACAGCAACACGAACGGACCTATACGTGGCGACTCTCAACTGTCAGTCAATTTCAGGAGAGGACAAATTAGAAGAACTGCAGAATGAACTCAACAGGATTAAGTGGTACATCATAGGACTATCAGAAGTGTGGAGGAAGAATGAAGAACAGTTGGAACTTCCGTCGAGGCACACGTTCTACTTTAAAGGAACAGAAAATGGAAAACCGACAGGCGTTGGCTTTATAATTAATAAAGACCTGAAGTCATGAATCACAGAAATTAAAGGAATTTCAGATAGAATCGCACGGGTAGTAATAAAGACAAACAACAGATACAGTATGGAAATTATACAAGTATATGCTCCAACAAACTCAAATACGGAGGAGGAAATCGAAGACCTATACGAGGAGATACAGAAGATTTTGGATAGTAGCAAATCGCATTACAAAATTGTAATGGGAGACTTCAATGCAAAAGTAGGAGCCAAGCAGAGCAGTGACACGAAAGTGGGAAACTTTGGATTTGGCAAAAGAAACAAGAGAGGAGAGAAATTAGTCAAGTTCTCAGAAGTCAACAGACTGTTTCCAATACATTTTTCAAGAAGGCGCCCCAGAGGAAGTGGACATGGAAAGGCTTAAATGGGACCAAAAACAAAATAGACTACGTTCTATCGAATAACAGGGAAATTCTGCAAGATGTGTCTGTTCTGAACAGTTTCAAAGTCTCAAGTGATCATAGGATGGTGCGATGTAAGCTGAAACTAAATACTATACTTGAGAGAAAGAAGCTTATAAGAGGAAAACCGCCACTTTTAGATCTGGAAAATCTAGAGAAATCTAGAGAGCAAAATCTCAGAAGAACCTAGACTCTTGATGAAGAAAAGAAAGGACATGAAAGAAGAGGAAAATTACATAAAAAGGATTGAATACATAGAACTAAAAAAAATCGTGAGGAAGAAAATAAGAGAGGATGTACGAAGATATAACGAAAATCTTGTTAGAAATACAATCAAGGAGAACAAGAGCCAAACAGAAGCTCATGATAGGGTAAAAGCAAATAATTGCAGTTAAGAGACCAGACGGGTCCGTAACACGAAATAAGGAAGCAATTATAAAAATATTTGAAAATTTCTACAGAGAATTGTACTACTCCGAAGAAGAGCTAGGAAATGAAGACTCAGAAGAAAATGATGTAGATGTCCCAGATGTAATGAAAGAAGAAGTGGATAAAGTACTTCGAGGGATGAAGAACGGAAATTCGCCAGGAGAAGATGGACTCACAGCAGAGATGTTTAAATGGGGAGGTGAAAAGATGAAAGAGGAACTTACGATATTATTCTCAATGTGCCTGAGGAAGAGAGAAATACCCAGAAGTTGGAATAATGCCGTTATCATTTTGTTGTACAAGAAAGGGGACAAAGAACGCGTCGGAAACTACAGACCAATTAGTTTACTGTCGGTTCTATACAAAATGTTCACCAAAGTTATTTTGAATCGTATTGAACGGGACTTAGATTTTAACCAGGGAATGGAACAAGCCGGATTTCTTCGTGGATTTAGCACAATGGACCACATACAAACATTGAATGAAGTTTTGAAAGGAACTAATGAATATGCACTTCCACTATGTTTGAGATTTATAGATTTCGAAAAATCTTTCGATTCGGTCTACTTGTCAGCAGTACTTAAATCACTTGAACATCAAGGTATCGAAAATGCATACATCAAGCTACTACGTAATATTTATTCAACTGCCACATCTGTCATTAGATTACATCAAGAAAGTGAAAAATTTAAAGATGGGAAGGAGATTCAATATCCCCAAAACTGTTTTCTGCGGTCCTGGAGAGAGTGTTCCAAAATTTAAACTGGGTTGAAGTTGGAATTAATATTAATGGCGAATATCTTCATCACCTACGGTTCGCTGATGTTATAGTCCTATTTGCTTCAAATGGGAAAGAACTACAAATCAAAATGGAAGAACTGAATAATGAGAGTTCGAAAATAAGCCTTAAAATGAATTTAAGTAAAACAAAGGTCATATACAATCAACATGCTGCAAAAAGGGAAATAAAGATTAACGGAGAGACAATAGGCATAGTTGATGAGTATGTTTACCTAGGCCAACTTAAAACATCGAATGCAAAGTTGACTGATGAAATAAATAGAAGTTGTAAAATGGCGTCGAGTTCGTTTGGAAGACTACACTTAATTTTGAAAAGCAAACTACTAATGTGTCTGAAGCATAAAGTTTATAATCAATGTGTCTTACCTGTGATGATATACGGCTGTGAAACGTGGAAATTGAATGCGCAAACGACTCAAAGATTAAGAGTCACGCAAAGAGCAATGGAGAGGTAGATGCTAGAAATAACGAGGAGGGACAGGAAGACAAATGAATGGCTTCGCGCACAAACAAAGGTAGAGGATGTAATCAAGACTGCGAAGAAGCTGAAGTGGAAATGGGCCGATCACATAGTTAGACGAACAGATGGAATGTTGAGGACAAATGTACTACATTGAATTCCTAGAGAAAAGAAACGACCGAGACGACGTCAGAATACAAGATGGGTAGATGAAATCAAGCGTTTTTCAGGAGCTACATGGATGAGGATAGCAGCAGACCGAGATATGTGGAAAGAAAAGGGGAGGCCTTCATCCAGCAGGTGATTGAAAATGGCTTTATATGATGATGATGATATATAATACACACAAGAGAGAGTACGATTGGGGTATGTGAGAGAGAATTTGCATGGTACGTACAGTGCGCACACTGCTACAGAACTAATCATATACTCTGTACGTGTGCATGGACTCTAATCTAATCCATGCTAAGACCGATTTTAGGTCCAGTAACTTTTAAATGCGGCGCGTTGTTTAAAACTAGAAACAGTTGGTGAAAATCACGTGGTATAATGAATTTTTGATACGGTGCGATGCAAACCCCTTTTTGTGTTGACACTCTCACTGACCAAGGCAAACTAATCCTGCTGTAGGGTTGCCAACCATTTCCATTGTAAAGATAGTACAGCACACACTAAATGATGGTATTGTTGGTGCTTGAATCGTACCCTTCCAGACAATAGATCTGGGATTTCCTAAACTCCAATTGAAAAACAGAGGTTAATTTCCACTTCCACAGCAGCATACTGTATGGCTTACTGGTTCAATTCTTACACACCGAGAAAAATTTAGTAGACCATTGCTGATTTTGTCCAGATTCATGACAAAGTCCGGAATTTTGGAGACTAAACCACAATAATTATAAATTTGCAGGAACTGAAATGCGAAAATTACATACTTGGTCTTGTTCGGAAAGTTCATAGTACGTTATAAATGTATGGCAACGGGAAACCTCCCAGTCAGTAATGTTTAAAAAACATTCCAGACTGGCAGGGCCGGATTTCTAAATAGGCTGAGTAGGATGCAGCCTAGAGCGGCAAATTTGAACTTTTTTTTTGAGCGGTAAATTTCGTAAACCAAAACTTGTGTACTTGTAAACTAATAATATTTTGAGTTGCAAAAATATGATATTTTCGGTGTATTTCTTTTATTGAGTATCAAAATATTACTAAACAAAAGAAGTGAATATTTGTTCGATAGACTGCCAGTCCATGCAACTAGATGCAACTAGACTTGAACAGTGTAAAGGTTATGCGCTGTAGAACTAGACTAAGGTTACCATATGACAGACAGACTTTTAAAAAGAGGACATTTTTACAGTTCGCAAAAGAATCCACAAATATCCTAATCATAGCTAGAAAATATTATTTATGCAAGTAAACTTTTAGAATACCAATCACGAAAATTTTAATGCATTATCTCAGATCACAATTTCAATAATTAGAGATAAAAAAACCCTCTACACTAAATTTCAGTGTTGTGTATATTATTATTCTCACAAATTTGATTCTCAAACTTACACTCAAAATGTAGCAGAGGTAGACTTCTTGAAATACTGAAATATTTCGTACATCGAAATATTTGCTGTTGTTTTTGTATGTAACATTGTTCAAGTGCAGTACGATTATAGCAGTAAGTCCTACCAACCAACAAAGATAAAAAAAAGAAAAGAAAAAAGGTATCTGGAAATCATCTTCATCTGCTTCATTGAGTTCAGAATTTAGATATATATATATATTTTTTGATGAACCAATTTCAGAATGTAGCTTCTTATTTTGCAACAGATAACAAGTGAATTCTTTATAATTATACTGCACACATACAATTTCCTTAACAGACTCAACTCTGAGTCTGTTCCTATCCTTTGTCCATTGACTGTTTACTAGAGAAAAAATCCTTTCTACACTAGCATTGTGACTAGGAATAAAAAAAAATAAAAAAATCAGTAGCTCGGAGGAACAAGATACATTCTTGACTTGTTGGAAATATTTACACCAGATATCATTTGACATAATTAGTCACGAACTTCTGAAAATTGCAGAACTGGTCAAAGCACCTTGCATCATCTATTTTAACATGACGCTTATCATTAACCCGAAACATCCCCCGATACTACATAATGGGAAACATCCGGTCTGTTAGACCTTTTAACGATTTAACGTAAAATATATTGTAAGAATGAAAAGAAATGCAACTAAAAGCAGAACTAGTGCTTTTGCATCGTGATCTTACTTTTATAAATCTTTCATTTTTATTTTTGTTAAAAATTACATACAAATATTTTAAATATATGCTCGTGAAAGTTTATTTTTCCTATTTTGCTTGAAATCATTAATAATTATAGTACACTAAAAGAACAACTAAATGTTAAGCACTATTTACTTTAAGCACAAAGAAATTATAAGCAATAACAACGCTATATTTCACGTCTTTCAAGCACCGTGATGCACATGAGATGCATATTTTTCTGTCACTGATTGGGCACACATGAGATGCATACTTTTCTTCTACACTGCAGACAGATGGGGCGATTGCACTTGACGCACTTGTAAGCGGTTTTTCTTTCCTTGAACGATGGGCACACGGATCAGGTTTTCCTCTTTAGCATCTTGTCACTCGGAACTTCTTCTTCAACAGCGACCACAGTAGTGATACTCCTACAATCCTCAGGATTTTACGGGGGGAAGTGGGAGCAGGGCACTTTAGGATTTTTATACACCGTATTTGAATTTGCGCCCCCTTGCATTTTTGGGAGTTTGTAAAATATGTGGTGGAAGGAGGTGATACTACTATATGAAATTGATATTTTTATTGATCAAGCACCTTTAAAAGATAGTAATTACGATTTTTTAAGTGTCTTCAATGTTAGCAATACGATAAAGTCAATGATCTATGTGGCCAGCAACTATTTTGTCCATTCAGTGCATTTTGTACATGAAAAGGTATAACCGAGTTTAGAGTAATTAAACTCTATCTAACAAGCATATATTGCTATAATTTGAATCTCTATTCATTATATCGAATAATCATTACATTTGAAGGCAGACAATTCAATTAATCATATCAAACAGCATAAACTGTACAAATTGTAAGAAATTATGTTAAATTATAAATAAAGCACTCGCTCTATACTCAATATATCCAGTGCATATACGATTCAAGATTTATAAATACATTCAGTCCTGTATGAATAACAAATTGGACTTGCTTCAAAACTGTCTCTCGATTTGAGCCCTGAATCCTTCGTTTCGATGGCCGTTCTATATAAGTTGATGCTTACTGCGTTTTATTGTATATGGTGTAATTATATTAAGGTATAGGAAAAAACAAAAGAAAAAATGACAAAAGAAACATGGAAAAAGAAACACACCAGATCAGACCTTTAGCTTTTTTTTCCTGCCAATTTTCCTTACATGCTTTTTCCCCTTCTACCTTTCTCATCTGTTTTTGTTTTCTCTCTTCATTTTCCCTTCCCCCTTCAGGAGGAATGAGGTAAACATTAAACTAGAACTAGAATACATTAAACAGTAGAACCTCTGAAAATTGTCGGCGCTCGTAAATTTAAAAAAAACATTAATGACAAGCAAATGACTGATATGTAAATTACTTTTAACCCTTCTTGTTTTTTTAAAACAATCAAGAAAGATAACATGATATTAAATTAACTGAAGGTCCTTTAAGGTGTGACCGCCGCCTTGTACGGGGTGTGGCAACCTAACATTAATCAGGGTGACGGGTCCCTAATGGATGGACATGTATTATGTTAACGTTACGATCTTGAACCCTCGAGGATGCATACTTGAATACGGAATCAGACCAGTCGCGACCTTGATTGGTCGGAAATATATACGTGGATACCATTTGACGCAACATTTTGATTTTAAAGAAAAATAAGTAGATAGTTGCTATGCAATATTCCTCCTCTATTTTATGAATGACTTAAAATCTTTTTAGAAGAAAAGAACAATAGAGCGAGAAAAGAAGAAAGCTTGGAATAAAACGGAGATATGAACTGAAAATCATTTTCTTTACGACATATATTTACTCAAACAGGGATTTCAATTGCGATCATGTGATATGCATTATTGAAGACATTAAATTCAGCCATTGTCTGTCCACTGCTGGATGAAGACCTGTCCCATACATATCCTGTTGTAATGGTATGTTCTTGTAATGAACTACCTTGTAAGACACTGTGATGATCTTACAAGACACCTTATATATTTATGGTAATGGGTTTATCGCCACAGTTTGATCCTTCAAGTTATGCCTAAAATGTACTTACTAATTTTCCAAGATTTGTCTCTTTGCCGTATATAATTTAACATATTATTGAATGGATTCTATACTTGTGTAATAAAGTTTACATTACGCAACATGAAATCCAATCGGATGAACTCCTAGTTATGCCTAACATGCATCTAGGCGTTTTTCCAAGACATCTCTTGTTCTCGGAGGGAATTATACATATTATTGATTGGATTCTATACTTAATGTAATGAACTTTACATTTCACAGCATGAAATCCAATCAGATGTCCTCTTAGTTATGGCTAACATGCATCTAGTGATTTTCCAACATTGGTTTCGTTCCCATAGGGAATCTAATATCTTATGTAGATGTTGCTTTAGGTATGTTTTGGACTTAACGTTTTGTGTCTTTGAATCGAATCAGATACCCTCTAGTTATCCCTAGCATACATCTACCGATTTTCCAAGACATCTCTTGTTCCCGTAGGTGATAGAGGAAGGTAGATGTATTTTATTTTTACTTATATATTTTTTAATTATACTCTGATATTATATTATAGCCATACTGAAAACAAAAGAATTGCCATGCATTTCGAACATTTTAAAGAAATTATTGACTGAGGTGAAGGTTATGAGGGGTCTTAAGCTTTAATATTTTATAGCTGTACATACTAATTATGGCATCTCCGCAACTATAACACAAGTTGAGTCTATAGAATGATTTTTACAGAACAACTTGTAATACGCCAATGACGATAAGTGTAACCAAGTGTTGCCAACTTGGATTAATTTATTTAATATTTCATTCTTTATGGTTTATATGTTATTTGACATGTAGGAACAGTACAGTAACTCAATGACGTCAACTATTGCCAACTTAAGATCAACAATGTTGTTCTCTTGGAATAATTTAATAAATGAGGTCACCTAGTTTTCTTATTGTCTTTTATAGGCATATATACACAATTTTTAGACTATATCTCCAGAGTCAAACTCGTTACTAGTACTACTAGGTTACATACCTTATAGGATACGGACTGCAAAAGGAGTATTAGACTTGATCTAAAGTATCCAAAGCCGAATTTGGTGACTGGAACTGCCAGGTAAGATATCAAATGAAAATTTTACAAGAGTTGGTCATCTATAATACACTCGTGTCGTGCTGGTTTGCATAACCTGTAGGCTCCATGAATAAAATAACATTTCCTTTGAACAAAGTCCCCCTCTCATAAGACCACAAACACAGCCACCATAGGTAATGATATGCTTTGAATTAAAACAATCTGATTGGTTGACGAAGCCAATAAATTGTGGAGAGAATTGAACTGCAACTTAGTCTTCTGCAAGCGAACCAGGTAACAATGAATAACTTGAATGTACTTTTGCAGAGGTTACACTTGAGTGTGTGTTGGCAAGTTTTGAGGAATGGACACATTGTTTCAGTATAATTTCTGATCAGTGCTTTGTGACCAAATATGCATGATATTTGTTGAATACCACACCGATTCTAACGATGTGTTTACAAACTTTGTACAGGAATAAAACAAACGATTTGTACTAACAAGGAACTTTTATTTGTGCACAAGTAAGATATATACAAACATTTCTAAGTGATACAAAAATATTGTGATTACAGAGTTGATACAAAGCATTGAACAGTAATGCTTTTTTCCATACAAGTGATACAAACAGTGTTGTACTAAAATGTTACCTGGTACAAAATATTGTGATTGGATACAACTAATACAAAATAGTAATACATGAAGACGAATCATACTAAATATTATTCCCGTACAATGAAAAAACGGTGTTATAATAAACAGTTAATAAGAATTCTGATTTGCCTTTTATTTCAAACTTTTTAATAACTTTACCTTGCAAGAATGTTTTCGTAAGAAAAAAAATAGTTTTACTTTCAGAAAATATTTTTACTTTTACAAAAAAGTTTTCGTACCAAAAAACTATAGTTTTACGTTCACATAAACGTTTTCATAACAAAAAATGTTTTACTTTTGTTTTCATTCAGAAAAGTTTTCGTAACAAAAAAATAGTTTTACTTTCAGAAATAAGTTTTCACTTAAAAGTTTTCATAAGAAAAATATAGTTTTAATTTTACAAAAAAGTTTTCGTACCAAAAAAATTAGTTTTACTTTTACAAAAAAGTTTTCGTAACAAAGAAATTTAGTTTTACTTTCACAAAATAGTTTTCGTAACAAAAAGAGTTGTTTTACAAAAAAAGTATTTGTCTTTTCTAGAAGTTTTCACAGAATTTTTTTTTCAGATTCTCCTTTACAAAAGTTTGGTTGAGAACTGTACAATTTTTACCACTAACTTAGTTACTAGAATATCCACATTGAAGAGTATGCAGGGAATATCCACATGCACGGAAAATTCTGTTTCAGAATCTAGCAATTCATTGTCGTCTTCACCATCCGAATTTCCTTCTTCGAGACAAGGTAATTCATCTTGCTTTTCACTGTCCTCTTGTTCACTAGTAACAAAATCAGGATCGTTATCCGAATCGTCAGTACATATGACGTCTTCAAATGCGTCTTCTGAATCTTCGCTTGCCCACACTAATTCCTTGATCCTTGCTTTAAAATCGGAACCACTCTTACCAACGATTACTGAGGATCGCTTTGATCGACTTCCTGAAGGTTTATCCTTAATTTTAGCACTTTAGCAAGCAAACTAAGAATAAAATGGTGCAAATATTATTAGTATATTTGTTCTCTTCAACAATGAAAAAACATACACAACAGGAAACACCCGGCATCTAAAGCCTGAACGAAGAACACGTTACGCGAAAGATCCGGTATCAAAGACCAGTGTTTTTAAAAACATGTCATTCACAAGACTACCAGCTAGCAACTGAGTGTCTACAACTGGAAATTATGTACAAAGGTTTTGTACGAAAGTACTGAGAGGCGGGTAGTCACAACTTCAACAGTGTTGCCAACTCATCATTTTAAAATTCCCTGTCGGTCTCTCAGACCGGTGTTTCGGGTAGAGGGATGATTGTTTGTTTCACATCATCCCACTTCGGAACAATTTTCAAATACATCCACTTAAACACATAAAATTCTTGATATTGAAATAACCATTTCTTCAGATATTTAATTGTAGCATCATACACAAGTGCTATTTCAGCTTCTAGCCTATCACATTCAAAACTATAGCCTTCATCCCTCTTTTTTCTCAAAATTCCCTTTCTTTCAAAAATTTGAAGTTCTGCTTTTGTCTTTCTCCGACAACATTCAAAATACTCTCAAGAATTGATATCATTTCTACAGGTGAATTTTTCTCTTTTTATAGTAGTAAAATGTTATGGTGAAAAACTGTGAGAGTGAACAAACCATAACCTTGCTTCACTAAGCTCATCTTGAAAAAAAATGATCAAAACTGGACTTCTTCCTGAGATAGGACAAATATGATTTTAGTGCAGGTTACATGTGAATTAGTCTTGTAATGAAAGGAAAAAAAGGAAAAGCCATCTAGTCTTAGTATAGCTCAATAGCTGCCTATATTGTACTTCTACAAAGCCACAAAAATCTTTGAGACTTTCAGTGCGCAATGTATAAACAGAAAAATAATGACATATTTTTAGCACTAAAGAATCAACATCTAATGTGAGTCCTGCATCAATACCATGTTGAATATAATTGTGTAGAATATGTGCAGGGCATCCTACTCTTACTAAATTTTAATTTAAATTGTTGTTTAGGTGGACGAAAACATTGTTTCCCGACCTTGTACCGATTACAGCAATTCCCCTCAAATTAGTATTGTTATTATTTCCTGTGAAAGCAACACATTTGTTGATAATGCCTCTTTTTCTAATAGTATCGCATATATAAGATACAATCGTTTCAGACTTTTCATTTGGCGTGCTTTTAAGCTCTATAACTTTTGTTTGAATTCCTACCGATTTAACATCAAAATATTGAATTAGAATTAGAAATAATTTCACAGAACCATAATCACTACCGTCTGTTGCAACACCGAAACATGAAATTCCCCGTAAAACTTCAATAGATAAATCAACATAGTGAGGAGAGAATACAGAAAAAATAATTGCTTCAGTTTTCGTGCGAACACATGTTATTGTTTTACAATATTTGTGTCTTTGAACAGCACTTTCTGTAGTTTTCCTGTACAATCCATTGATTTATAGCTCTGATGATGCCTGACTGTGATAGGGTGTCTTCAGTTGCATGGGCCAGATAACTAAGTTTGGAATCGTTTCTTCTAAAAAAAAGTCGTCGACTTTCGACGAAGATGCAGCACTACGAACACAGATTTTCTGTTTATTAGTGTTCTGGTGAGCTTGTAGGTCATACACTCCTGTAAAACAATTTTAAACCATTTCAGTATGGCTGATAATAGGTCTCATTATAGGTAAATGTCTGAATATTATAATATTTATTTAACTCCTTTACTTAAATAACTGGTGGAACAAATATTGGGAGGAGGACGCGAAGAAATACGTATATCATAAAATTTAATAAGTCAGTTTACGCTCAACGATCTTTGCGTTAGAAGCACCCGACTTGGAATGAACTTGTTCTGGAAAGGTCGATAACACGGGCGTCCACGTTATGCGCAGGTAGTACAGATGATGCGCATCACTAGCGAAGACAGAAAAACGCAGTAGACGTCTGTCATGAGCAAACAGAGAAATGTGAGTGTCTTTGACCGAGGGCAGATTGTGGGGGCACGAAAGGCTAGTGCCAGTAAATCTGAAATAGCCGCACTTGTGGGTTGTTCCAGGACTCTGTGTCAAAGGTGTACCAACAGTAGTTGAATAACGGTCAGACATCCGCCAGACCAGTCACATGCGGTGGATGCCCGAGGTGAGCGACGAGTAACACGTATGGTATCTCAGCACAGGCGTGTCACAGTGGAACAATTGACCCACTAGTACAACAGTGGGCCAAACAGACCAATTCCAGCAATAACAATCCACCGGCTGGGGAACATAGCCACAGACTAAAAAGAGTACCTATGACAACACAGCGGCATAGACAATTACGGCTGGAATGAGCAAAAGCAAGACGTCATTGGACTATGGATCAATGGAAAAAGCTTTTCTGGAGTGATAAGCCCACTTTTTATTGAACCATGCCGATGAGCGAGTGCAAATTTGGCGTAAACAGCATGCGTTCATGTCCTGGTTGCACAATTGGAATTTGATAGGCCGCCGGCGACGGTGTCACTGTCTGGGGAACGTTTTCATTTCATTTTTTAGGCCCATTGGTCATCATTCGTCACACATTGAATGACAAAAGTATCGCGATCTGTTAGCTGATCATCTCCAATCATATCTCCAGGCAAAGTTCCCTGATAACAGTGCGATTTTTCAGCAGGATAGCGCACCGTGTCATCGAGCTGAGCTCACTACAGAACGGTTGTAGGAACATGACAAAGAATTCTCTGTCCTCCAAACTTCAAAATCTACAAAACGAGACGAGACAACCTTAATTTTGGTCTCGTGGACAACACTGTATCTGTGTTTGCTGCTTAAAGGGTGTTAAGTCCAAAATGTGCTATAATGAGTTTGCCTAGAATTGTTGTAAAATAAGGAACTACTGCAGGGTAAAGAGAGCTAAGAACAATTCCACTCCTGAGCCTAGTTGCTCATCAGTGAAATTTTGGATTATGTGAAACAAAACACAAATATGTTTATGATATTAATAAGCAATCAATGTAATATCTGGAATAAGCAATGGCGGCGATTAAATGATGAAAGTGGGGGGGGGAAGCCACTAAAATCCTTATTTTCTTAATAAAACCATATAATTTTATAGGTGAGTTCAAAAAAGTGGGGAATAATGGCCACCCTATTTACCGTCGTTGTAGAAAGTACTAGTTTGGACTTAAAACCTTTTACACAGCAAAAACATGTGGATCAGATCATGAATAAGGCCCTTCTACGTTTTTCAATTACACAAAGAATTGTACTTCTAGAGTTGTTTTGTGGTGAATATCGTTCTTATCTAAACCTAATAGTTAATACGGTCGCCCAATAATAAAGGAAGGTGGATTTATTTAAAATATTGTACTAAAATTATAAACTTACTTTTATTAGCAACTGAAACAAATGTGCCTGGTGGGTAGATACGACATTCTGCCTCATAGTTGTTTCTTCCAGGCCTGAAATGGGGAAATCGTTTCTGTAAATCATCACCAAAAATACATTTACGTTTCGGCATGGTTCAGATCTCTGATCAACACTTTATTCTTCCTCCACTGCCGGGTAACAACTACGAGTAGAGCAGTTATAAACCACTGAATATTTCTTAATCTGATGTCATGAAACTCAAATCAGAGAAAGCCGCATATGGCATGTTAGAAATAAACTTGCGTCTGAACTTGAACGCGGTAATTGTAGCAAATGCTTTGAAATCAAAACTTCAATCGGTGGCAGCAACAGAAAAGACGCAAATGTCCAGTAATGTTTAATTGTTGGAATGTCCAGTAATGTTTAATTGTTAGAAGAAAAGTTTCTTCCCTTCGCGCTTACAACTCGATGTGTTCGATGTATTATACGAGGGTGATTCAGAAAGTAATACCTCCAAGGTGATACCTTTATTTGTGTTTGACAGATAGCACCGATACAGGTATCAGTGGAAAGCTTGCAATTTCAGCAACAAATGGTGGCATCATTTTTCAGCATAGTCCCCATACGGGCAACACACTTGCGCCAACGCGAAACAAGGTTTTTCATGCCGTCGGCGAAGAATTGTGGTGGCTGCCGGCGACACCATTGCCGAACTGCTACTTCCACCTCCGCGTCACAACTGTAGCGTTGGCCCTTACGGTGATCCTTAAGTTTGGGGAAGACCCAAAAGTCGAAGGACGCAAGATCCGGACTATAGGCAGGATGAGGCAGAATGTCTGTGAACCTCAGACGCTGCAGTGCTTCCTGAGTTTTCTGGCTTGTGTGCGGACGAGCATTGTCGTGGTGCATAATTGCCTGTTTATCTTTGCGAGTGCGTTGCAATCTGGCCCGCAGTCGCTTTAGGGTGTCAACGTAGCGATTTGAGTTTATTGCCTGACCGTCTCGCAGAAATTCAGTATGCGCGACCCCATCCCAATCGCAAAAAAAGGATCAACAACACTTTGCCAGCAGATGGGACAACTTTGAAATTTTTGGCGGAGGAAAGGAGGTGTGGTGGTACTCCATCGACTGACGCATCGTTTCCGGGTCGTAATGGTGTGTCCACAACTCGTCTCCAGTAACAATTCTGCGAAGAAAGTCGTCACTTTCTTGTTCATATCGCAGGAGCAGCTGCTGACAGATTCTCTTCCTCAACTCTTTCATGTCAGGCACCAGTTGCCGTGGTACCCAACGAGCGGACATCTTGTAACTCAGAAGGTCCTTAATGATGTGGTTCACTGAACCAATGGAAATGGCGAGCGTTGTTGCGATCTTGTGTTGCTTGATCCTCCGATTGCCCCGAATCAACTCGTCCACCTGATGTTGATGATCGTCATCAGAGGCCGTTGCGGGCCGTCCACTTCGATGCTGATCATGGAGATTTAATGCGGCTGGATTTTGTTCTTTCACAGTCCTTGCCCACCTCCGCACAGTGCTGACGTGAACACAGGTATCCCCGTAAACTTCAGTTATACGGCGATGAATGTTGCTGGGCGCACAACCTTCCTCAGTCAGAAATTCAATGACAGCCCGCTGTTTTAACCGGACATTCCCACTGGATGCCATGGATTGCTCCATTACTCTGGAACGAGAAGAGATAGGAAGGTGAAACAAGTGACGTTCTATAGCTTAAACATCAGTACATTATTGATAAACAGTTCAAAATGTTTGCGGTACTATTGGCCAAATACTTTCTGTATGCCCCTCGTAAATTTCCTTACTTTGAAAATAGAACCCTCCTGCTTAGCAATTTGCAACAATATTAACAATTTTATATTTATGACGAATCTTGAAGTTAAACCAAGTTGTCTGTACCTCAAAAAAGAGGACATTTCCCAATTTTTCTCAAAACCCGGCATTACCATTTTTAGGGCATAAAAAGAGGACGTCTGGTAACCCTAAACTGGACGAATCCATCGTGGGTTGATAAGAAACGAAGGGGCGTGCTGATCATTATGTTTTTAGCAACAGATCGTGTGGTCTTGCGTGAGGAAAGTTTTGTCAACACTGCATGAGTGTTGCGAACCGTAGTGGGGTGGCACCAGTTCAAAGTAAACTTAAGGGCAAGGTGCCGCACAGCCAAACGCGTGAGATTGTTTCTTAGATAAGTCCATGTTTCTTGGATAAGTCAATTAGCTTTGATGCTAGCTTAAACACCCTTAGAAAAATGTTCTTAACTCTTGGATTTAATTGGAGAAAGACGAGAAATAATAGAAAAGTTTTAATTGAAAAAAGCAATATCTGGACACAAAGAATTTCTTACTTGCAAACCATAAGAGAATACAGAAATAAATCTCGCCCTGTTGTATATATGGATGACACTTATATTCATGCGTTGCACACATCATCTTATGGGTGGAGTGATTAATACCTACATGGTTTTTTCGCCCCTATTTCGAAGGGAAACAGGGTAATCATCATTCGCGCCGGTAGCGAAGAAGTCTTTGTTCGAAATGCATATGTTCAATTTAAATTTGGACAAAAATCTGGAGGTTACCATCATGATATGGATTACAACAATTATGAAAAGTGATTAAGAGAAAATATAATTTCTAACTTACCTCCTCACAGTGTCGTCGTCATTGATAACGCTCCATACCACAACAAACTAATAAATCCTCCTCCCAATTCCAATTCAACCCGAAGTTCCATGATATTCTGGCTTACTGAGAAAGGCATCCCTTACAGCGCGGAAATGTTGAAACCACAATTATACTACATAATCAAAAACCAGCCCATCGCACCTACAAAATAGACAGTAATCTGGCGGAACATGGACATACAGTACTTCGTTTGCCACTTTATCGTCTGGACCTAAATCCCATAGAACTCATCTGGGCAACGGTAAAAAATAATCGATTGGAGGCTCAGAATGTTACTTACAAATTACACGATGTGACAAAGATGGCAGAGGAGAAATTTACAACAATTTTAAGGGAAGAGTGGAAGAAAAGCTACGACCATGTAAAAGTTATCGAAGACGAATTCTTCAGGAAAGAGGGTTTGTTGGATGAAGGAATGGAGTTGGTAATTATTTATAATATTGGAAATGACACAGATTGGAATATGAGTGGAAGTGATACGAGTGACAGTGATATGAGTGACAGCTCTACTTACAGCGAAGTTGAGAGAAGTGATGGTGGGGAAACTTTCGGTGTGGCAATGTATGGTGTTCATTCCATAACTACAGACAGCGATAGCGACTGAAACAAGTTCTAATGTTAGATGATACAAGTTCTTCCTTATGTGTTAAACCACCATCTTGTGACATGTTGAACTGTAACTGTTCGTATTTTTAACTTTTAAATAATATAAACTGTTTTCAAAGCATTTGTAATTAAACAAACTGAGGAACTGTGAGAAAGGAGAAGGGGACAAGGCTTAATACACAGGTAAGTCTAACTGATTTAGTAACTCTGTTTCACTCGATATTTCAGTGCACGTAATGACTCGATACATTCTGCTCCATCATAACTGTCAACACTGGCTTCTGCTTTTTTCGAACACGAAGCTCAATTGTTCATACGTGCTTGCTCCCTTCCCACTAACTCATACCATTCTCACTCTCACTTCCCCTACTTTCTCCTCTTGCGCAGCTCAGCATTCACGTCTGTTTGCACGGCCTGTACTACGGTTTGATTTCCATATCTCAGGTATCGGATAAAATGCGGTCCAAGTGGAGCGAAAAGCTCATAGGCTATTCGATATCAAGAATGTAACCGATGGATGTGGCAAATACAGTTAGAGCGGGCAACACCGCAGTTACCACCCGCGCTTTCAAAGTCTGTCAGGGTTGAACACGTCAAGCTTTGTTAAGAAATGGTCAGAATTTGATTAAAAATGTTTGAGTGCAGTGCAGTGTACTTGAAAAACGAGTATGAGTGACGGTAGGAAAAGTCTTAGTGGGGCGGAATACAAAATACAAGCTAAACTAAAATAGATCAACAACGGGTTCTAAATCAAACTCCAAAACTACATTATTTTTTAAAGTAGTCTTTTAGTAATCAAAGAGGAAGACGAAGTAGTGGAGAATGTAAAATCCGATCTTATTTTTGATGACTCATTGACTGACGTTGTCGTCGCTACTTCAAGCTGTCCTGAACAATGTATCTGTTGCACCTTCTGAGACCGAGGTAATTGATGAAATTACAAGTGGACAGTCTTTAGAAATTATTAGAATCTCAGATGCATTAAAATAATCAGAAGAAAAATCTTTACCTTTGAACAAGGATGGGTTATAAACGACGTCACTAGAGATTTAATAGCAAAACATGGCTTTGGTCAGAATATTTCATCTGATTTTATTAAAAGTACAAGATCATACGAAGACCAAAATCAATCTCTTTAAAAATCACTATTTCAACGAAAATTAAAAATGGTGAAGTCAGTTACAGAAAATTGGATGATTTACTCTGAAAGTAAAGGATCAGTTTTTGTGGACCATATTTGGTATTTAATATGAGTCATAAATCCCAATTTGACGATAAAGATGGTTCCAATGATTGGAAAAACGGAGAAATGCGTGCATGTCATCATGAAAATTCACCTATACATAAGTCCTCAATGATTACTTTAAAAGCAAGAGACATTGCTTTCAATCGTCTTGATAAAATGTTTACACAATAATTTAATAAATAAACTTATTATTAGAGAAATGTTTTAACAAGAGTTGTTCCAGACATTAAAACCTTAACTTCAAGGGGGCTTGCTCTAGGAGGTTACAACGAAATTTTGGGTTTAACTAGAAATGGTAACTTCCTTATGGCGTTAGAGTGAATAGCTGAATTCGATCCTTTCTTGGGTAAACATATTGATAAATACGGTAGCCGTGGTAGTGGCACTACAGACTACCTTTTCTCTTTAATAGGTAACGAATTAATTGATTTAATGGCTCAGAAATATGAAACTCTATTTATCAAGAATTACATCAGTCCAAAGATTTATGGACTGAACCCTGGATGTGTCACATGTGGAGCAATTAGTCATAGCTGTTAGATATGTTCTAAACGATGGTGTGCCTTGTGAACGTTATCTTACTTTATTGCATCACCTGAACACAAAGCGGAACAAATGTTTCAAACCATTACAGATGAGCTTGATAAACTCAAAATACTAGTGATTGAAGAGAGCAGTCCTACGATAATACCTCGAAAATGTCAGGAATATACAATGGTTTGCAGGTTAAAATAGCGGACAAGGTCCCTTTCGCTTTATTCGTATAATATGCGGGAAATTCGTTAAATATTGTTGGAATGTAGCTGTAGAATCATGCCCAGAAGCTTACAACTTTCTCATGCTGATGCAGACATAAGGCCTATATGTATTTTTCACGAAGTCTACTAAAATATGGGAGTGCTTGATGAAATAAATATTTAAGAAGAAGACTGTAAAGAATGTATGCCCAACTCGTTGGTCAGCAACAGATGATGCTTGTAAAAATTTAAGACTCTTGGGAAGAAATCCAAAACGCTTTAACATACACACTGAATGATGTTACTAGGTGCGAAGCTCAAGGAATTCTTCGTGATTTGAGCGATTTGAAACAGCATTTATGGTGTGTTTTTGGAGTGAGGTACTTCACAGGATTCACAAAACTAGTAAAGCTATTGAAAGTGGATCTGCAGATGATTTGATGGTGCGAGATCTATATGGGTTCCTTAAAGAATATTTCAATAACATCTTTGAATTCTTTGAAACAGTGGCAATGGATTTAAAAACTACTGTGCATGAAACGGACAGTCAAGGTTTGGCATGATAAAAACGAAGAGAGACCTGAAAACTAAATTTTACTGGAAGAGATGATCGCAAATAAACACTTTTTTTTATTTATAATTGATACATTCATTATCTAATTCAAGAAAAGAAGAGATGTTTATAACGAGTTTCAAGAAAGGTTCTACTTTTTGACAAATTTATTGGACAGCGAGGCAAACACTCAGGAGACATTAAGAAAGATTGCTATAAGTCTTAAGCTCATCTAAGAAGACGATTTGGATTCTTATTTCATTGAAGAGTGCATTCACATTCAAAATCAATGCATGGCAGCAATAGAATATCCATAAGAAAATTACTGCAAGGAAATTCCGAATTTCTAAGGTCCATTACTTACAAGATCTTTATCCAAATTTGGACATTGCACTTAGAATAAGTTTGTGCATGCCTGCCACAAACTGTAGGAGTCAACGTAGTTTTCCTGCCTCAGAAGAGTTAAAAACTATCTAAGGTCGAGCATGTCTGAGGATAAGACAGTGGGAAAAAGTCCAACAACTTTTATATGAAGACTTGTAGTAAACGAATTTGTTGTTAAAACATCCCGT
>JAGDQP010026389.1:0-23848 GCA_022664845.1 Lepisma saccharinum
AAAATTTTGAGTGAACGGGAATTCCGAACCCAAATAACAATTACATAAATGATTCAAATGTGCCATAAGTCGTGGGATCAACTTTGTTGATATCTTCGGGATTCAGCCAACATAATTCTAACACACTATACTGTTTTCTTTTAACTGGAAATTTAAAGCTTTCAGTACGATGTTAGATTTTTCACTAAAGAACCCATGTTCAAATCTCCTTTAGACTTCGTCTTGCTCTCAACATTCCTGATAACTGTATTTGACGTATGAAATTGATAGAAATTGGAATTTTTTTAGGCAGCCGGGTTCGAATCCACGTGCTTCCTCTTTCGAAGGCGCAATGCTGATCCGAAACTTGAGGCATTAACGTATTCATCACAGGGAGTTGGGTGCTATTGGATCACAAAACATGAGATAGTTCATTTAAATTTATCACAGTGATGTTTCCAGGAGTTGTTTTGTACTGATGATGACAGTTGGAGCGCTCATAACGTTAAAGAGTGTAAAATATTACCTCACCTACCAAGTTTCACCTTATAATATTTGAGAGTGGCAAACGCAATTTCTCGCAGAGTTTATTTGAAAACACTTGATTATTAGTAAATAATCACATGCTTCTGTAAATAGAACCTAAAGACTATTGATATGTTGACATTTTAGAAAATTTTGGTTTTTGCCACTAGACCACAATAAAATGGGGGCGCATGCAATGTTTAACTACGATAGAGCATTGTCCCTTAAGTTAAAAGGGTCGCGTGTCGGGATTCCTCCTGAAAATCAATTGGTTACGAAATTAATGGGATGGGAAGTTTCCTTTGGGTCACCCTGCATTTATATAATATTCGCATTCGGTAGGGACAAGATAAATTAATTAATACGTCAACTTTATCAATAACTTTAATCTAACATTTAAATTATCTGCAGCGTAACCTTTTATGCATAAGTGAATGAGAAATGCATAACTTCAACACATATGTATGAAGTGTGTTGCCCGTGTTCCGCGAAACTGCGAGACGTAGTACTTAGTACAGGAGTGTTCATTTGAACACATCATCAATGTACTGTGGAAGTTTTATGCTGATTTTCGTGTACCACCGGAGACAGTTTCCTTGCTAGATCACATTATAAATACTTATTTGTATAAACCAAACTTTTGGCCACTGCGTCTATCTTTATGGTTGAATACTTTCCGGTGGTTTCCTGATGTACCCTACTTCTCTACTAAGTTAGGTAAAAAAAGTGATTTGAAGCATCGATACGTTTACTTGTTAGTAGTTGCAATGTAACTTAGCTGCAATTTAGCAGTGTTTTCATGTCAACTAGGCGTGTTGCTGCATAATTCCTACAAGTTACTAGAATTGCATACGCAGGTTTGCAGCAATTTTACAAGAGTCGCTGAGCAATTTTGTGATAAGTTTCGTTTGCTATCTGGAAAGGACAGATTTGTCAGATGGAAGTAGAAACCAGATCAATTCCATAGTTTTCTCGGATGATGTTTTCAGTGTTGATCATTAATGAGTTAAAGTGTGTATGAATTTATTTTTTAGGTGGCGCAGAAAAGGACAACTTCAGTACATTCTAAGACTAGTTGCCGTACCTGTTCTCATGTTACCTGTATTTATTATTGTTATTGCTATTATTCGACTTACAACTAGAGCTGAACATCCTCTTGTTACGCAGGAAGATCCGGGTGAGTGTTTCTTACAAGATATCTTATAAGTTTCTTAAGCGAAAGAGAGTATGTGTGTGTGAACGCGTTTTAGTTTTTATTTCTTGTGGTGCCTCTTTGCGTCCTTAATAGCATAAGCTTTATTATCCTATGTTATTGTACTTTCTTTTCAGCGTGTGTGTTGTTTCAGTATTTACGAATGTGTTCGTTTATGTGTGTGTTTTTTTTAGTTAGTATTGCATTTTCATCCTGCAGCACTTCTTCGATCGTTTGTATCATCTATCTGTGTTCGTAATGCGTTTGCTACTGTAATCCCTCTTATCTCAATTTCCCCTTTTACTCATAGGTCCATTTTACCGAAGTCTTAATTTTTTTTTCCTACTCCCTTTGATTCCCACAATAACCTGGTCACATTCTTCTGTTTCCTGCCTTTTCGTTTTATCAAGCACAATTTCATATGTGTACGTGTGTTCTCCCTGCCTTGGCAGTACATAAAGGAAGCACATCATTTCTTATAGAAGTATATTTATGACATTTAGGCATCTTTGGCTCATGATTGGATAGGGTAAGGGAGGTGATGAGGAAATTAGTGTCCACATTCGCGTGGTTAAACTGAGGAAAACCCTGGAAAACCTCAGTCAGGATGGTCGGCTGTGGTGTTCGAACCCACATGTCTACCCATTGTCGATCCAAAATCCGCTACGTTACCGCCTGGACCATGAGTACTGGAACGGTGTGTTCTTAAATTTTACCACCTAAGCGCGAGTATGGTATCTTGACAAAGCCTTGGGCCTCTACCTTAACCTTCTCAGATCTCGGAGTACTCGCCGAGGGAAGTCACTCCAAAAACATGACTGGTTTAGACCATAACTACCTGTCTGGCCTATAAATGTAAGTTACAATAAATGGAAATCTATATGAAACTCCTTAAAGACAAAGACTGACTTTTAAAAGGTTTTGATTAGTAAAATTCAGAGCAAGTAGAGAGACCCTTCTGAGTACATAAATCAAAGAAGGGCTACCATACAAGCAGATCATACATATTCTACATTTAACCTCAGATTAATATTCTTCTCAAACGCTAACCAAATGTTCAAAGAAATGAATTTCGCTAATTGACAAGCAGGCGTTAAACGGCACTCTTCTGTACAAAGAAAATGCATGGAGCGAAGTTGTGACGGCAGGAAGGACAGAGTTGAATGGACGATCACCACAAATGGTGTAGTTACTCTCTTTGAAAGTGCTGCGCTGCTTTGCATACTAAATAAGATGCCCAATAAATGACTTCTGAGTAATATTTAACTTGAAAATCCTCACTTAAAATTCTATCCTACTCATCCTACACACACAAAGGCGAGAGAGATAAACACAGGAAGAAACAAAGTATATAAGGAAATACAATGGAAAGCATACAAAAAATGAACTTTTAAACCTTAAGTTTCGACTGGCATTAAATGACTTAGAAAGAAGTGCAGTGCAATGACACAAAATAACATACCTGTTTATATGTGTATATCTTTCTCTATTTGAGATTCGTTATGTAAAGAACTGGCTATCACTATATTCCAACTTAGCACACAGCTATGAATTCTAAAATTACTGATATAAACAATGAACGTAGGTGGTCTGGAGTGCATCTAAAGTGCATGCATCTTTATTCTGAATCTCGACTAAGCAATATATAATATTTTATAGTAGGTCATATGCAGATACCATTCTTAAACAATGATCAATGCACTACGCAATAATGTCAACAGTTGCTGTTAACCGACTAATTCTACAAGTATATTGGATAACATAATAATCACACATATCACCAAATAACATATCCCTAGAAGTATTATTTCCAATAAGTTCATATCCTTCAAAGATATTCCTTCAATATCTGGATTTCGAAACATTCAAATAAACTGCAACATCAAACTACCATAGCTAGAAGGAAAGAACAAAAACTGGGGAACAAGTAAGAAACGAAAATGACATAAAATATACAATACTGTTGTATGCATTATTTTAATTATTTTCGTAATCATAAAATGTTTTATTCTTCAAAATTTAGATCATAAGTACATGTAGTAGTTAGTAAAATCCTTGAATAAATGAAATGTCCCGATGTTCATATCACGATGATTGAAATATTTGGACCATTGGTCATAATATTAGGTTAGAATTATTTCAGTGTTTTATGCTCCTAAAAGTACCAGACAAAGTGTTAATAATAAGACTTCAATGTCATGAGAACTCCTTCCGTTACAAGGTGATTTTTAATTTTATAAAAGATATATAATGAGAAGTGAGAATAACCTTGCTTCACATAAAACGAATCAGTAATTGTTATATAAAACAGAGAACTCAAATACTCAATATGACACGTTCCGAATAAGAAAGTCACACCATCCAGTTAGTCTTTTCTTTTTTCTTGACAGCGAATATCTGAGAAGAAACATGTTATTCATGAAATATTATTAATATTGAGTGATGTCATTTTATCTGCACCTTGTATGCTATCAGGACACGTGTTTAAAAAAGACGTAAACATCTCCTTTGAGAATCTCACGATTTTTCCGTATCCAAAATTCCTAGATTACGTTACCTTGTTTTGATTAGTACAATTTTATATAAAAAAGCCTTCTACCTTTCCTTAGTTACTCAGTTGCTCAGTTCGCTCGATTCCTCGACTTTAGCTCCATTCCTTTAGTTATACGTTTGGACGCTTAAACTGATTCTTTGTTTTACGGACTTAGCTAAAATTGTAACTCTAAAAGTGTTTGTCCAAACACGCTTGGACTTAACCTCATTTGTGAAGTTTATAGACTCAGTGAAATTTTCTTCAATGGACATATACAGAAGATGTATCCTGGAAGCTGAAACAACTGTTTCTTGGATGTTCAAATATCAACGTGGGCGAAGAGCGATCTGACGATATTTTAATTACACACACTTGGTTTACAACTAGCAAGTTCGTGGTGAGTTGTCTTTTTCCCGGAATGATTTTGAGTGCATTAATTAAGATGGTTTTGTTCTGGTAACTGGAGCTAATTATGACTATTTTAAGGTATTTCATTTCAATGTGTTTAGAATGTATATGTATTAGAGTGATGATCCAATATTCCTTTATCGTTGGTATGCACCGACATTTCCAAAATGTATTTCTTTGTTTCCCTTCGAAATACAACAATTTTCCCCCCTCTAGATTTAGGTCAAAATTAGTACTAAGGTTACTATATCTAGCTACGACCCTCAATTTCACAACTTTGAAATCATGATGTTAGGCACCACAATTAACTAGTTTAACCAAGTACTAAATTTGTTATCATTACTGACTATTAGTCCAAAATAGTTATATTTTCCAAACTATTATGCTAAAGTAGTTCGTTGTTGTGGGAGAAACTATTTTCGGCAAAAGATCACTACTATACTCCTAACAGTACCCTGATTTATTGTGTTCTAATGCTTTTCGTGACATCTTGATTCTTATCAAATCAATGCTATTTTGATTTATTCCATAGTCTGATTCTTATTTCATTTCTCTTCCTTTTGCAGTGGCAATGTTCGACCCAGATTTAGAACGAGAGGACAAGGAGTTAATTCAAGGCGTGAAAACTAGCTTCATTTTCCCTTCACCGTTTCGTTTACTGAGACAGAAGAGAGAAAAATTGGATGAATTAGACATTTATCAAGGAAATGCGACGAGTGACATCATCATTTGGACGGTTAATGCATCCGAAAATAGAATGAATAAATCATTTAGTCCCTTCATCGTAGGAATGTATAAGCAATCTAATTTCACTGTGATTTCTAGGTCGAAAGGTCATTCAAAAATCTCGTCATCAGATGGACCAAATGATCAATCGTATTCTTCCTCGAACGACAAGGATTCTCCAGACGTTGACCAGAACTATGAGGATGAACAATATTCGGTGGATAACCAAGAACTTTGGTATGAACAGAACGATGAAGACCAGGATGATGAATGGAATTCTGTCAAAACGGATGGATCATCTGGTGATGAAGATAATTCCATTTTAGAGTCAGATGAAATAGATTCAACGAACAATGCGGCAAGAGATTACGGTCTTTTTTGGAGGAAGGATGAAAATCCCGAGAAAATTCGAGCAGCACAAGGTAAGTATATATTTATGCTCTGAACAGGCATACCAAACACAAGGCCCGAAAAGGAAGATCCATCAACTTCTATCTAAAAACGATACTGGACTGACTGCTACAATTAAACATTTAGACCTATGAGTATATGAATCCTGGGAACGAAGAAGCAACGGAGAATGGGCCAAAGTTTTAGTTCAAACTAAGACGTAAAATTACTATCGCTGTGCGGCCCGAATTTGATTTATGTCTTAATTCTTACAAGAAACGTAAATGTTATTTACAGCATATATCATTATATGCACACTCCAGTACGTTCATAACTCAAGAATTAAAACATAAATAAAAAACGGACCGCACAACGGCAATAGCATAAAACACTTACAATTGTGAGTTAGAACTGAAAATTTGGTGCATATTGATTTAAACTCGAATTTGAATTTTATTTATAGCTTTTAAGCATCTAAGACTCAGGCCGGGAT
Source organism: Lepisma saccharinum (assembly GCA_022664845.1). Classification (NCBI taxonomy): domain Eukaryota; kingdom Metazoa; phylum Arthropoda; class Insecta; order Zygentoma; family Lepismatidae; genus Lepisma; species Lepisma saccharinum. Next base: position 6,247 of record JAGDQP010026389.1, read on the forward strand.
AAGGGAAGGGAAAGGATTCGGGAAGATGTCGGCTTATATTGAAGGTGCCATTCCAGCATTTGCCTCGTGTGACTGAGGAAAAACCGTGCAAAAACCTCAGTCAGGATGGTCGGCCGCTGGAATCGAACCCACGACCTCCCGAGTACTACGCCAACGCTCTACCACTGAGCTACGGCGGTTCGGTAGGTTTAGACTCGAAGTGGACAATCGATATTAAATGTTTCGTGTGGCGTATATCTTTTAATACTGGCTGATCACTACAGTGTTGTTATGTAGAGCTCGAGGTGAAGATATACGATATTCGAACGACAGCCTGTGATGATATTGAACAAGCTATTGTGTTGGTTGCTCATGCACATTAGTTCCTCAAAATGTTAGTTGCTGATAGTGATTTCCTATTAATTAATAGAAAATATAAAAGCAGTTAAGGCTTAATACAAGCGGGTTTTCCCGCCTTTTTCGTTTTACGTCAATTATTCAGAATCCCGTGCAGGTAAACAAAATTTAACTTTCCCAGACCAAAGTTAATTTCGTACTTCAATAATGAGTTCAAGTAGCTTTAAGAAAATGTTAGTAATAACTTCAGGATTGTGTGCAGACACTTTTGGGACATTATACTGTCCCAACAGTGTCTGCACACAATCCTGAGGTTACTGGTAGCATTTCTTTGAAACCAGTTGTGCCTATTATTGAAGTACGAAGCGAGCTTTGGTCCGTGAAAGTTAAATTTTGTTTACCTGCACTGAATTTTGAATAATTCACATTAAACGAAAAAGGCGGGAAACCCCATTTGGATTGAGCCTTAAAAGGTTGAAATTTGCATGCCGTCATTTCCCCAACTAAAATCAGGTGGAAATTCTCAAATTACCATTAATTAAGTCATTAAATGAAGCGACGACTAACTTACACAAGTAATCTTCAACAGTTGCAATTTTGGAAGAATGAGTGTATAGGAACGTTTCAATTTGGCCTACATGCTTCATAATTGTTAAACTTTCTTAATGCTTCAAAATCTAGCCAAAACTCTGTAATAGTTTCAATAATTGGGGCTTTGTCTAATTTCATATATTTTACGGTTGAAGATAATACTTAAAAGCGACAAAACAAACGCACAAACCTCTTGCTCCACTAAAAGTTTAAAATTTAATAGCAATACATCCTTGTAACTCTGTCTTTCTACATTCTTTTCTTTAGTTCACAATGGTTTGTGGTGTCCTCAAAACGTGCAACGTTAATTTATCTCATTTCCCAACGTCATACAATGATGGAATTTTGCACATCGACGTTAAGTCGGATGGCAATACAATATTCCATTATTACTTTCAAATTATTTGTATCATATTTTAAAAACATATTTCAATATTTTTTTAAATATGAACTTCTAAAATAAATACTAGCCTGCAATGATCATAAGTTTCACTGGTTGCAGAACACTTTAGGATTTGGGGCACAAAATATTAGCTTGAGAAAAAGTATCCGAACTCCGAAATAACTCGAAAAAAATAGTTAAAAACTTATTAAAAGACATTTTTCTTAAGCAATTTGTACTAAAATATAAAAAAATAACTTAGTTTATACATGACTAAGAAGAAAAGCATGGGCGCGCCAATTCAAGAATTTATAAAGTGACTGTATATGAGAGCGCGCTCCATGCTTTTCTTTTTAGTCATGCATAAACAAACTTACTTTTACTTTTTAGTACGAATTGTTTAAGGAAAGATTTTTTTTCAGTACAATAATAATACGTTGTTGTATCGGCTATATCATATTCGAATAAAAAATCTGTTACTCGTATTTGATTGACTTCGGGGTGGCTGAGAGGTTAACGCGCTCACTTTCTATGCTCGTAGTTACGGGTTCAATTCCCGCCGTAGTCTATTGAGCGGAGAGGTTCGAACCTTACTTTAAAAAAAACTGTAGGTCCCGTTCTTAGAAGCTCACCAGCTCGTTTAGGACGTTAATAACAAACCAATCCATCGAATATGATCGGTATAAAATTCGTATATGCTAAGTCAACTAACTAACTAACTAACTCTATGACTTATGGAACTCGCAAGTTCATCGCCGCAGTGACAAACGTTCTCCATTGGATTCTATCCTGGGTCAACAAATTGCTAAATTTCATTTCTAAAAATCTCAGAAAATTTCTAACTTTACCAGGATATTTTAATTTAAGAGAAGATCAGAAGGTCACTAATTTGGAACAGTACAGACTTTTGGCTACTTTTCGCCATACAAAAATATGCCTATTATATTTAACAATTTGTGGGATAAAATAATGATTTTATTGGGGTCGGGTAGTTCTTTTATATCATTCATAATGTTCTTGAAGTTCACTACCATGGAACATAAATCATTATTGTGTGTTTGAGCTTTGTAAATGAGATTCATAATTAGAAATCTAGTTTATCCAAAACAGGAGCAATTTAAGTCAAGAATTATTGTAATGAAAATTTCATTATGTATTGGTATTTACTTTTAAAAATGTTCTATATTAGCTAAAATGATGGTTCAATCTATGGATAAGCGTGCTGACCCTTGTAAAGACTTCTATCAATATGCTTGTGGCAATTGGGGCAAGAGGAATCCCATCCCTAAGGACAAAGCTGGTTATGACACCTTCGAGATACTTAGAGAGAATCTGGATGCAGCACTTCAGGATATGCTGACAGAATCAGTTTCAGCGGTTGACGAAAACTCATCAGCAATTGTCAAAGCCAAAAATCTCTTTAAATCCTGTATGAATTACGGTAAGTGAACTTACAAGACAGTCTGTTGCATTGTACAATTGGTAACTTGGGTTGACTAGAGTATTCCTATTTTTGACAATAGGTTCCCCGTGACTCAGACGGTAGCGTGTCTGACAAGGAAGAGTCATGAATGTGTCACACGGACTTCTGAATCAAACATAGTCCATTCGAAATAGATAACAGAGATATGTTTAGGCGAAAAAAAAAATAGGTGCCATGGACAACGGAGTAGACCCTTGTGGCCGATAAACCCTTTTAAAATAAAGCCATCTTGAAGAAAATTTGAGACTCTCAGCTATTGCATCAACACTTCATTGGAGAGTCATGGTTCTCCCATTCTCTTCAGAATAAAACAAGCTTTCCAAAGGTGCCATGCTGTTGCGCTCATGACATACACGGAAAGGAAAATTTGAAAGAATTTCGCGAAAATTCCCTCCAAAAGTCCCTTCTATCAAATTTGGCCCCAGCACACAATCCAAATGTATTTCGAAATATACACTGGAGTATAACCAATACATGTGCCAAATTTGGTTCCGATAGCTTCGATAGATATGAGGGAAAGGTTTTTATACCAATGCTTTCTGTATATACGAAACCGAACCTATGACCTGACCTATAAATAGGACATAATATAAATAATTATAAACACAGTACTATTCATTCGAGTATCATAGTTTGTACCTCATTCTCTCCAATGGTACCACGAATATGGTTTCATGCTGTACGTGGAGAGGAAAAATGGGGATAATTCGAGAAAAATCCCTATTGTGAAGTTTTTCGCCCTCTTGAGCGGCCCTGGGTAAGAATACATAATTCAAATGAACCTTGAAAAATACTAGGTGGTATGCGCAATATGTGTGGGTAATGTGGTTCCGATAGGTAGGCTTGGTGCGAGCGATAAAAATATTTACAAATGTTCTATTAATATTCTGCATAAGAGAACCTAAAACTACCCTATAAATAGAAGGAAACGGAAAGAGTTCTAAACACAGCACTATACAGTATATACATTATAAGCCAATGTGACTTATGCCTCTCGACAACCTATTTAATTACCAAGAAACTCCTCTGCAATAATTACGCGACAAGCTAGACTTAATTAGTGAAGTTAATAATTTTCCAATTTGCGGCTTTACCTTACGCATTGGTTGACCCTTATGAAATCTGTGTTCCAGTACTGTAACACACCGTACCATTGGAATGCGTAGTACCATTGGAAAGCTTGCTTCATTCTGAAGAGAATGAGGTACGAACCATGATACCCGGATGAATAGTACTGTAAGCTTTGGTAAACTTTATTTTATATGGGCCAGTCTAGTAACTGTTGACTTCGGCCCGTCACGATTATCCGTCACGTTCGAGTTAAAAGCCACCCAAGCCTCTGCTGGGACTCGAACCTGGGACCTTCGAGTCATGAATAGTACTCTGTTTATAATTTTTTATATTATTAGGGTTACCATACGTCCGCATTTTGTATGGACAGTCCGAATTTTAGACTCTGTCCGTGTCGTACTTTGCAAAAATGTACTAAATGTCCGTACTTTTACTTATCAGTTGTTGGCTTAATCATTTAAGTCCATATATTTTGTAAATACATATCACACCATTTATAAAAACTTTTGCGTTGCACCCAAATGCAAATTGTTTTTACAACATTAAACTGTAGTATCGCTTAGTACTTGTCATTGCCTAGCAATGTTCCTTCCTACAGTGTTTTATTGCCTAGCAATGTTCTAGAAACATAATTGTGTTCAAACGTACTGACTAGAAGAACAACCGACCTTGACAATAGTAAGGATATGACAATAGTAAGGATATAAATATAAACAATTACCTATGTTTACTTAGGCTGACCAGATGTGCTCTTTTTTTTTTAGAGCACTATACTCTTTTTAGAGTGGAAACAATCTATACTCTAACATTTTGGGGCAAATGTACGTTTTATACTCTTTTTAATACGAATAGAAACTCTGTGACTTTATTGGGTGTCAACCTATCCCACTTATAAACAAGATGGTTACTACTATTTTCTTGCGCAGAGAGAATACTAAAATTGTATGAATGACCCATTAAAATCATATTTCCTGAGTGAAGATAAGCCCTCCTTAGAATTCTATTTTATTTATCATCCACAAAATCAAAATTTTATTTTTATGCACTTACAACTTCATGTATTCCGTAAAACTATTGAACATATCCTAGAAAGCGACATTGCATTAGTGGAAGAGTCGATCGATCCAGTACTTCAATTTGGTCTAAACGTTTTGAAACAGAATACAGTACAATGTAATTTTATACCATTTTCGGCACAAATGTTTCTAACGAAAGTTGAAAATAAGAACATTCTGAACAAAACAGATGTTAGTAGTTACTGTGTTTTAAGAAATATTATAGTATTTTCAGAATTGAACCAAAGGATTCTTTAGTGATGCTAAAAAGATAGAACATTTCATGCTCCAAACGTTTGTCTCTTTCAAGGAGTTTCTTTCAAATTGGCATTTCCACTGCAATGACAGGAGAAACATTCTCATCAAAGAGTAAAGATAATGATTTTTTTTAAAAATTGTATTGTGCAGCGATAAAGACTTTTGAATACTTAGGAAGTTAATCGCGTGACTTGTCAATACATGGAGAAGTGTAGTGAAAGATTTGAAACACAATGGTGTTCGGTCGACAATGCCCAGATGTAATTTTTGAAAGGCCCTTGTAGTGTTATAGGGAATTAATGGACACAGAAAAAAAATAGATTGGAAGTGAGCACTGTGGAATGTATTATGAAAATGAAAACAATTAGATACACCATGTGATAAATTCAGCACATCTTAAAAGAGGGTAAACATATACTGTACCTCTGATGGCAAAAACGTCAGAAAAGATATCAGGCCTAATACAGAACGTAAGTAAGGTACACTTTCATTTTTCACGTACGTATTTTCTTTCCGTATTTACTATAATTGAATATTGCCGACCGGGTAGCCGTGTGGTCTAAGGTGTTAGGCCAGGGACTCGAAGGTCGCGGGTTCAATTCCCGCCAGGAGCTTGGATGTTTGTTGATTTTAACTAGGTATATAAGGCCGAATTGTGACGGGCCGAAATCAAAAGTTACTAGACTGGCCCATATAAAATAAAATAATATTATGTCAAATAATGATCAATAAAATTTCTTTTAGAAATGAAAGAACACTCACACTTTTTAGTTGAAAAAATTCTTGTGGCTCTAGGTTCTGTGTACTTCATATAGGTCTTTCAAGTAATTGTTCGAAATTTCATTCTATTTAAAAAATGCCTTTAAGTTAATTTGTCCGTATTTAGTCCGTAAATGTTATGGTAATCCTAATATTATGTCATATTTATAGGTCAGGTCATATGTTCGGTTTCGTATATACAGAAAGCATTGGTTTAAAAACTTTTCCCTCATACCTACTGAAACTATGGGAACCAAACTTAACACATGCATTGCCCATAGTATTTTTCAAAATACATTTGGATTCTGTGCTCTTAGCTGAGGCCGCTCCAGAGGGGGTCAAATTTGATAGGAGGGAATTTGCGCGAAATTCGTCCAAATTTCCCTTTCCGCGTACGTCATGAGCGCAAATGCTGGCACCTATGGAAAGCTTGTTTTATTCTGAAGAGAATGGGGTAAGAACTATGACTCTCCAATGTATAGTGTTGATGCAATAGCTATTTAAATGAGAGATTTAAATTTCCTTCAAAATTGCTTTATTTAAAAAAGGGTTTATGGGTCAAAGGGTTGTCCATGGCGCCTAATATCTTGTGTCTGAACATAACTCTGTAATCTCATGGACTATGTTTGTTTTAGATGTTCGTGTGACACATTCATGACCCTTCCTTGCCAGTACGAAGCGGTCGGTCGGCTTTCAAATCCCGGCCAGGATGCTGGAGACTTTTCTCGCAGTGTTCGCATGCCTGGTGATCTGAGATGGACTCAGCACCCTATCAAATTGAGTTCCAGTGCTCTTGGTAGTCATGGGTACCTTGGGAGGTAAAGGCTGCCGAGCGTGGAACCCGGGGCCGTTGGTCGAGAATGTGTGGAACGGTACCTCCACACTCCCAATGCGCCATTTACGGTCCGTGCACATGCACAAGGTAGGCCTATACTTTTATATTTTTATTGTGATTTATAGTTCAATATAAAAAGGATGTTCTACTACACTATGATAGAAACATACCTAGTTCTGCTCCAATTGTAATTCTTTTTATGCATCATGGTAACACAGTTCAACCGCAAAATTTCAGAGAATATTCTGCAGATTAAGGAAGCAAAGAGCCTTAGTGAACAGGAGGTCTAAATCTCCTTCCTGTCTCTGTGTGATCCTTTCTAAAGCTATTTTTTATTTTTTCAACTATGCACATCCTGTAAATGATGTTAATTTATTTGTTTGCAACGATTAAGGAACACTATATAACGAACCACACAGCAAGATAAAACGTAAAAAAAAAAGATGGGTTAGAACTAGTAGTTTGGACTCCTTTGGTACAAACTTTGGTAAACTTTATTTTTATATGGGCCAGTCTAGTAACTCTGGACTTCGGCCCGTCTCGATTCGCCTTTAGCTGTTAAAATCCACACCCATGCCCTTGCCGAGACTCGAACCCTGGACCTTCGGGCCGATGGCATACCGCCGCAGACCGCTCGGCCGGCTTGGAGTCCTTTGGATTAAGCTGGAAGTAAACCACCTAAGTTAACTATTCCCTCTGGTGTCAGATAATGGCTTATTTATAATGCAATCGAACACTTCAGTACGATAAATTAGAGCTCACTGTGAGAATGTGAGAGAGTTTTCAAAACTCAAAACTCACTATCTAGTTGCATTCATCTTACATTTGTTTACAATCTGATAATTGACGTCGGATGGACTCTAGAGCCTCCAGAACCCATCGGAGAACAAACAGTGATAATCAGATTGCAAACAGATATAAGATGGATGCGACTAAATTGTAATCACGCCTTTATAACTGTGTGGCTTATCCCCTTCTCCAGCTGGAATTCTCAATTGTATAATTCAAGGCAAGTACTCTATATCATTATCTTCCTAATTTAAATAATACAGAGATATTCCATTTTATTGCTGGAAAGATTCCATCTCAACAGTTGTATACAATTGACCCAGACAATATAATTTCTTAGGCTAAACATTCCAAATTCCTGTACGGAGGTAGTGCTGCCATCTAACGTTAGAAATCGTCGCTCTACACTAATCTTAACCGTAAAAACAAACGTTTTATTTTGGTGTGCGGGTAACATTTGTTATTTATTAATTGGTTTAGTATGCAATTTCCAAAACTGTTTTGTTATGATATTAATGGAGGCCTTTCGTCCATCTTCTGCCGTTGCTAGAGATTCTGGAGCGAAGAAGAGAACGACCACTGCTGAAGCTTCTGGACAGTTTAGGTGGGTGGCCAGTGCTGCGTCCAGAGTGGGATAGTTCACGATTCGATTGGATCCGTCTAATGGCTGAGCTACGTCTTTACAACAACGACATTCTCATCTCCCAATGGGTTGGACCGGATATCAAGAATTCTGACGAGTACGTCATTCAGGTACTTCGATCCTTTTCACTAAATGTAACGCATGTTGTATGAAACACGGAGATTTTGTGGAATGATAAACTGTTACTATTTATTTATTGCATTTTCAGAATAAAAGCTGATTTTGTCATCCAGAGCTCTTGACTAATTGATACGTTTTTATCAGGTCCATCAAGAGCCGAAACGGGACCTTCCCAACAGGCAAATCTTACATAACACATGAGTAATCCCGCTGCGTTCATTAACAACGGGAAAAGAAGTCGGAAACACCTCTGTACTGCTGTCTTTAGTATGATAACACGTCAGTTTATATTTTTATAGCTAAAAATGTATTTTACAGGAGAAGAGAACAATGCATTTCTTATTATTTCAGCTAGATCAGACGAGTCTCGGATTACCTACAAGGGATTATTTCCTACAACCATCAAATCGAGCGTATCTGCTAGCTTACCAAGACTATTTGATTACAATTGCCAACATGCTGGGAGCTCCTTTGGGAAATGCAACTACTGAAGCAGAAAATATCATCGAATTTGAAACACAATTAGCACAAGTAAGTGAGTTTCTAAATGGAAGTATTTTCGTAGATACTAAACCCATAGATCCTTATTACGTGAACACTAATATCTATCATATAATATGATGAATAACATTCGAGTTACCTTACAACTTTAACCATCAGAAGTAGAATGTTAAATAATAGCAACACTAGGCCCATATCTAATATTGTAAGCAGTGGTGCCAACTTTTGTAAAACATTGGGTGGGCTCAAAGACTTAAAGTTATAATTTTACAGAAAGAAAAATATACATATCAACTCCTTCCTTACATAAAAATGATAACTTTCATAATATCACAATGTGGTTATAAAACTAAAATTAATTTGATGTAACACAATGATTTCGAAATGCTGATAAGATCAAATCAAAACTTACAGCTAGTAATCAAATTGTCACAAAAGTTGACCCGATTAACATAAATTCTCTTAGGTTGATAACTCAAAAGCTGGTGAAAATAACTTGTTTTGTTGTTATCTCCCCCCGGATTTCCAGTCTTAGCTTTGATAAGTGTAACAATAAATTGATATGTGACGTCTTGCAACTTCGAACCATTCAAACTAGCTGCAAAAATCACTCCATTCTGCACTGTGGCAACTTTGGAACACAACTCTTTGTGCCGCTGAGTTCCATGAGAACAGAATATCCTTAAAGCATGTTTCCATTTGGAAAAGTCAGAAGAAATGAAACAGGCAAGGACACCCATGTTGTGATTTTCAGAGGGGGGCGATAAAGCGACAGTTTTTCTAAAAATTATTTACATGTTAATCATGACAATATTTTCTAAATTAAGGGCGCAAGAACTTATAAAGAACCATGTCATGAAGTACATTAAACCTACTTTAAAGTATATTGAAAGTTGATTAGAAATGCTTGAAGAGTATAATAATGTTAAAGACTTAGTTAGTAAACTTTACGATATTATTTATGAAATATTTGTCAAATGTGTCCCTTGCAAAAGAAACTCTGTTCCAAAGTATCCGTGCTGGTTTACTAAAGACATTATTAGAAAAATCAAGATTAAAACAATATATCATTTAAAGTCTACATACAAAATTGAAAATAAAACCCTACAATCAGCAATTTGTTTGATTGCGTAGAGAAGTCAAGAATAAGACCTTTACATCAAATTCTGAAAATAATATCAATAATGATCCAGGTCAACTGTGGAAATTTATTAAAAACAAAACAAAACATCTTCTCTTAAATATATTAAAATTTGAATGTCAGGATTTGTGTAGCAATGAAGAAATAGCTGATACGTTTGCACAGTGTTTCTAATCAGTAATTGTATCCTCTTCTCAACCGTTCAGTAATTTTGATGATAATTCTAGGGGTTACGAAAAATTGGAAAACTGTTGTCCAAACTCGTTTGAATGAAATAGTAGAAAAGGCTATCAAGAATCTAAAATCCAAAACGACAATTGGATCTAGTGACATACACTCCTATATTGTCAAAGGAAGTGTTGATATATTTGAATATCCCCTATTGATTGCGCTCAACTTGGGACTAAAAATCATGTATTTTCCCTAACAAATGGAAATCTGCTTTAGTTTGTCCTATACTTAAAATAAACGACAGACGAGAAATTACTAACCCCAGGCCTATAGCAATCTTACGAGTCTTTGAACAGATTGTATATCAATGAATTATTAATCATGTTCAGCCAGTTATCTAAACTAAACAACATGGACTTTGTTTCACAAAAATCTACAGAAAGAAACTTGCAATTATTACAGATTTTATTGCAAACTCGTTGGTCGAAGAAAAGCAAGTCTGTGTGATTTATATTGACTTTGAAAAGGTGTTTGACAGAGTTAATCACAACGTATTACTAGGTAAATTAAATCATTATCACTTCTCTCTATCCTTGATTAGGTTAATGTGCTTTTATCTAACTAATCGAAGACAGTCTGTTCTATTTTGAAGGGTATCGGAGGAATACCTGGGATGTCCATTTCTAGCGATTTTGTGCTGAATAGCTCATTCTATTGGGGGAAATTGGAGCTACAAAACTGTGAAAGAACGAAGATAAAATATTCATAAATGGCCACAGGAGACCATATTACATATTTGTTGAGTCGTTTAAACATTAAGAGATGAAGAAATTAAAACTTCATTTTCTCAATAAACCTGTTTTGTGACATCCCTTGTTTTTCCCGACACCCTTCATTTAAGGAATACAATAATCTGATTAATATACAGCATTATCAGGAGTGCTGCAAGGCTCGAATCTTGGACCGTTGTTATTCCTCTTGTTCATTAATGAGCTACCAGAATTCACACACGGTAATGAAAAGAGTGCTTTTTGCGGATGACCTCAAAATATATGCTAAAATTAGTTCCATGAAAGATACCATAAAACTACAGCATAGTTTGGACAATTTTACTACCTGGTGCGCTATCAATCAACTTTCAATCAATACGAAGTTTTATAATTCAGTGGAAATAAAACGATTTATCGATTTATTAAATGCATAGGTATGCATTGCATTAAGTAGGCACGACGTAGTTAAAGATCTTGGTGTCACGTTTGATATGAAATTGAGTTTTAACAGCCACATAACAAATATCACAAATAAAGCTTTTAAAATGCTAGTATTTGAAATAAAGATGGGAAGAAAGTTTAACAATTTTCTACATTAGAGAAAATGCACTATGCTTATGTTTGTTAGAGCAAAAACATATAGCATTTCTGAACTGTTATTTCTTAGGAAAATAATTGAAACTGGCTTAGACTGCACGGACTTAGTATCATTGTTACAGTGTCGTGTCCATTAATTAAAAACTCGCGTAGACAACACTGGTCTCTTCCACTGCAAAAAAGGCAAGAATAAAGTAATGACAAAGTTACTTATCTGGAGAATATGTACTACTACAATGAAATGTGTAGAACTTGCATCGAATTGGATATATGTGATACGTCTTCCAAAGCATTTAGAAATATTATAATAAAAATGTCTTTAAATGAGCATTGTAAAAATAGACACAGTAATTGGTCTATAAAGCCTATTGCGTTGACCATAAATAAATAAAACAAAATTAAAAATAGAAAGAACATATAAACATTTTATTTTTGTTTTCTATCTTCCAAAGTATAATTTTCTCTGGCTAGAGGGAGCGAGCGCCCACCCTTGCACCCCTTGATGGGCGCCCTTGGAAATAGTGATCGTATTTGGTGGAAAAACTTCATAGCTTTTATCCTTGCACATTTTACATGTGACTCTTTTGTTTTTATCGTGTAAAATTCACTTGACTTTTTAGAATCATAAGCACCCGAATTAATTGAAAACGAAATTGATTACGATAGCTCAGTAATACGTTTTACGAACCGAATTTAAATTTACAGATTTGGTACACTGGGAGTGAGCTTTTTTGTCCGCGGACGCTTGATTACAACTTTATCCATGATCAAAATCATATCATTACAAAGCCCACGTAAAGTTCATTGTTCTCACAGTTACTCTCTCTAGTATAAGATAAGGTAAAACGAGTTTTATGGCTTACGCCCTTCCCGAAACTCTCTCTAGTACTTCAACATTATGAAACTTTTCTGTAGCCCTTGTTTGTAATTCAATCTACATTTTGAAGTATGTTGGTGAGAGTAGGCGAAAAAGAATCAACGAAAAAGACATTGAACTGCTTAAGATATTGTATACAAAGAAACTTGATGTTGCAAGATGCAATTGCATTTATAGTTGAAGTGGGAAATGAGCAAGAAACACAATTTTGTTGTGTTTTAATGGTCAATGAAATGTAAACATTCAACATGACACACACACTCACTCACGCACACACGAAAATTACGCGTATCCTGCCTGTCTGTGTATCGTATACATAGTATTGGAAACGCAAATAACTAAACCAAACACACCAAATTTGCGTGTGTGAAGTTAGCCTCCCAAGTATTTGGACCAACCGAGATTTTCCATGGGTCAGTTAGTACTCATTTTGGGCTGGTTGGGCTAGCCACTTTCAGCCTTTGGGCTAGTCAAATAAAGAAGATAGAAATGTCCAAAATTTGGGGTTCAACTTCACGCTTAGTGGGTCCTGGGTTATATGAAGTTATGAAAAATAAATCAAACATGGCCGAAATGGAAAATATGGCGGATTTTCACCTGCTATGTATGTATATAAGTTTCTTACCTCGTAGAGCCTAAACTACTTGAGCGATTTTAACAAATAAGGTATCTTGGGATTTGCATTGATCCGTACTGTGTCCTAGGTTATATGAAGTTATGAAAAAATAAATCAAACATGGCGGAAATCAACAATATGGCTGATTTTCACCTGTTATGTATCTATGTATGTAAGTTTGTTATCTCGTAGAACCTAAACTTTTTGCGCGATCTTAACAAATGAGGTGTCGTTGGATTCATCTTTATTCATACTGTGTCCTAGGCTATATGAAGTGATGAAATAATAAATCAATAAAATAATAAATGCGATGAAACTCGCTTAAATCTTGAGTTAAATCTGCAATAAGCACATAGATTAACCCATTAGTGCATAGCGTTCAAGAAATTGTACACTGAAATAAATATTTATTACTCGGGAGCAAAATTAGCCCGGACCCGTAATTGCGTTAGTAACAACACAGAGATTCAAAGTGACTTAACGTGATACATGATCTGGCAACTGTGTAGAGGAACGCATGGAAATAAAGAAAAGTGAAAATGAGCTCCGGCAGAACAACATAGCAGGTGAAAATCCACCATGTTACTGATGTCGGCCATGTTGGATTTATTATTTCATAGCTTCATATAGCCTACGACACAGTATGGATCAAGGCGTATCCAACGACACCTCATTTGTTAAAATCGCTCAAGTAGTTTAGGCTCTACGAGGTAACAAACTTACAGACATTCATAGATAGCCTGTGGAAATTTATTCTGTTGTTAATTCCCGCCATGTTGGATTTATTATTTCATTATTGCATATAGCCTAGGTCACATTATGAATCAATACAAATCCAACGACACCTCATTTGTTTAACTTGTTCAAGTAATTTAGGCTTTACGAGGTAACAAACTTACATACATACATCCATAGCAGGTGAAAATCCGCCATGTTGTTGATTTCGGCCATGTTGGATTTATTTCATAGCTTCATATAGCCTAGGACACGGCGAATGGATCAAGGCGAATCCAATGAAATATCATTTGTTAAAATCATTCAAGTAGTTTAGGCTCTACGAGGTAACAAACTTACAAACATACATAGATAGCCTGTGAAAATCCGCCATCTTGTTAATTTCCGCCATATTGGAGTTATGAATAGAGTTACAGTGGTAGACTTTGTTCCATCGTTTTTAGCACTACTTTTTCATCTAGAAACCGTTGTCAGAATTTTTTTTGCAGTTTGTTCTAGGTTCATTGCTATTTTTACTGGACTAATAGTGCCTTTCTTTATTGATGGTAATTTAGCAGGTGATAAGGTACTTGGAGCCAAGGGTACCGATTTCTGTGTAACTTTGAGGGGAGATTCAGGTGTGTGTTTTGAGGGGCCCATTCAGATGTGGGATTTATCAATGAAATAGACTTGAAAAAGGAAGATACGCATTAGTGAAAGGGAAAAACGAATAACCATGTACTGTAGAAATAGGAGAACCGACTCTCAACTTAGCATTTTGGATCCCCACATTAGGTGGACCCACTTCAACCTTGGGTGTCGAACCCCCAAATCCCCCGGGATCTGCGCCCTTGCTTGGAACTTCTACTGGACACAGTAGACTTTGTCATAACTGATCTAGTAGAAAATACTGTCGATGAGAACGGGGTGACTGAATTTGAAGCCGATAATATCGTTTTTCAGCAAGATGAATGTCCCGCACATTATCACCAGGAGGTGTTTGCGTATCGCAAACGTCGCAAACTAAACGTCCCTAGTAGGTGGATAGGCCGTCGTGGTACAATCGACAGATCTAGCTCCCAATGACTGTTTTTTTTTTCTGTGGGGGTACCTAGAATCTGTTGTTTACAGAACAGTATCCACTAGCATCTATGATCTGAAACATAGAGTCACTGTAGCTTGTCGTGAAATTCCAGCGGAAACTTTCGTACAAGTACGCAGGAATTTCACAACCGTTTATTTTACTGTCCGGAAGTGATTGGCACTCATTTCGAATATCCTATACAATAAAGCATGCAATGACCTTAATGCCATCGGCCAGGCATTACATACTGTACCTACTCCCTTTTGATATTTTCTTATTTTATAGATATTTTCTTTCGCATGTGGATATTCATTTTTTTCTTTATTTTTCTGCTTCTTTCCTCGTTATTTATTCAAGTTCTTACGAGCCACTCAAGAAAATCACTGATATGACGTTGAGCTGTGATGATGTAATGTTTCGTTTAATAATTTAACAATTCAATTCGAAAATAATTTTATACCATTCGCTGGGTTGCATCGACATTGAATACTGTCTTAAAATATTTTTTTTCTTTCGTATGCGAAATTTCGCTTTGGGATATTGTGTTGAATTTCGCAATTAAATTTCCTAACAATGAAACAAATTGTTTACAAACCAGTAATCTATGTGTAACGTTTCATTTGCTACGTAGTTTGTTCACTGAATATGAACTTAAGATTTTTCTTATTGAATAACTGTGTTTAGCCAACATTTTGAGTTTTCGTCTTTAGCTTTAGCCAGCTTCCTTCGTTCTGGCACTTCTTTCCCAGCTTTTCTCTTGCACGCTTTTAGTGTTGACAAATGACAATAGGTGTCCAAGTGGTTCAAACAGTTTTTATTTGGACAGCAATGTAGTGCAAGGCTGCGACCCGACTTCGCTTTCTCTGTATAGTTTATTCGATTTTTAGATATATTTTATTACCCCTCGTTTGTGGCGAAGCGTCAGAGTGTTGCCTGGGATTGGCAGAAAGAAATCTGTTTCAATGGTTCCCCCATGTATGCTAGAGTGGAGACAATTCAGATAGGCGCATTTTTACTTTTCTTTCATTTCGTGTCTATGAACGACTACATACACGAATTTTAGATGTTTCAAATATCAAATTATTTTAAGTTATCCATACAGGCTGTTTAATTTCTGAGAAATGTACTTCAGTAGGCAGTCATGAGTCGTCTTACATGTTTAGATTGTAGTGCATGCAACTGAAGCAATTCCCGATAGTAAAGACCATGCTTCTTCATATTCAACTTCATGTGCATTTTTTTCACTTATTTAGTACTACCCAACCCGCCAACCTCGAAGATGATAAGGTCTCAAAACAATATTGATGAAAAAAATTAATCCGATAGAAACAGTTACCTACCTACAAGTAAAAGAAGATCTAAGTGATCTTACAACTTTTTTTTTTCATATTCTTAATATTGTCATATAATAGGGGATGAAACTGGAAATAGTGAAACTGTGGATCACTAGATGAACCTCTTTGTTGCAACAACCTATTGTTGATGGGTTGTCTGATTGTTTAGTTCGAAATGATACGCCATTACACCATTACACCGGACTCAATATTTGAACTGACGATGAGTTACATACTAACTTAGATAGAAGGTCAAACAAAGTTTTTTGATATGATGTTAGGATATTCTTGATATTACGTCGAGAATCAGTTGATTGGTGTTATTGCAGTTACGGATATCTATTACAGATGAATATACGAAGTAGCGTTGTGGATTGAGTGAACTTTGTGACATGAGAAATTATATAATTGAATTTCAATGCTTATTAATTATGCAAATAAGATGATAGACTTATAAATATACGATTGACCATATCATATCCTCTGATGACCATGTTATTGCACAACAAAGTATTGATGTGTGAATTATTGAGATGATGCACAATGATATTTTCATGATGAAGTGTGAGATTGTGGGTACAATGAATTATTGCCGTTGACCTGTGCTTAAGTCGAAGAAACGTATAAGAATAAAACGATATGGTCTGAACTGTCACATTTACATAGTTACGATAATGTTGAGTGGCTTATAATAAGACGAACAATTCAATATAGTACTCCATGATCAGCATGCACCCGGTCAGACTATGGTATGCTCCGAATACATGGAATTGTAGCAATATTAATAATAGTAATGGTCACTTAGGATGAGATTTCAAGATACGTAATACTATAGACGCAAACAAAGTTTAACTGCACAATTTATATTTTAAAAATATATAGCATAAACTTTCACTAGTATAGAAAGAATGCTCTAACATTAACTATTGTTTCTTAACGTTTTATGTTCACAGATAACATCATCCTCAGATGAAAGAAGAAATATTAGTGAAATTTATAATAGAATGACAATTGGTGAATTGAAAAGACTGATCCCACAAATAAAGTGGAAGAAATATCTTTGTAAGGTTCTTCGAAGGCCTATAAATTCTTCAGAGCCTGTGGTAGTATTTTCTCTGCGTTACTTTCAAGATTTGGTTGGTCTTCTAGAAAGAACACCACCCAGGTAAGTGCTGCAAATATCAGTAAACACAAACTTATTTCAATAAACCTGGAATACCTTAATAAACTCCTAAATGATCCAATACGTGCTTTTTAAAGACTATCAGAACGTATTTTTGACATTTTATTAATAAAGTGTTTCCTGGATATTCGTTGTGTATTTATGTAATTAGAACTCGACGATCGTTTTGTTAGCCTTTCTGCTAACATCGTCAGGGTATCTTATTTGATGTGAATTTGCAATTCTCCCTATAGAAATTCCAACGAATCTTCACCGGGAAAGCAATTAATTCCCGGAACTCCTAGCCAAGTTG
>JAGDQP010026390.1:0-19460 GCA_022664845.1 Lepisma saccharinum
TCAAGTTCTTCTATTCTTCCCTCTAGATAGGCTACTCTCATCTTAAGTTCATCCTCATCTTGCTCTTCTGCCGCTTCCTCACGGTCCATGGCCCCTCTTCTGTGTCTTCTTAGCCCCGGAGTTGGAGTTGCTGTTGATGTTGTTGCCTCCTCCTTTTGGGCTTTTTCCCAATCCGCGTATACTTCCTCAACAATTTTGTCTTTTAATTCTCTTTCTTCTTTAGCTGACTTCATTTTATTTGGGTTTAGTTCTTTTTTCATTATCTTTTCCAAAAGCTTAAGGCGGACCGGTTGTTGGGATTAGATTCCGTATCACTCGAACCGGTTTCCGATCGCCACTCGTTTTCGAGCTTTTTAAGTCCTGTCTTTGTAATGTCCAGATAATCGAAACTGTTCGTTTTCGTTCTCTTCGCTCTATCGGACATCTTGAAATCAGAATACACACACTCAGTCACCGAAAAACTCGCAAAAATTCAACAAATAATGGTACTCCCCGGGGACACGCTTCAGGGGAACCAACATCCAGGAGGCCAAATGACCCAAATTCCCAGGTGGTGGGGGTGAGGGGGGTTACTCCGAAAGATGGGAAACATTCGGAGGGGTAGGCTGCAAAAAAATAAAAAAAATAAAAAAAATGTAAAAAATGGGACGGGGGTGGAGGGGTCAGTAGCCCCCCGGGTAGACTATCCCAAAATGTTAAACCTGGACAGCCCGATTCGTGTTTAGATGCGCTACTGCCTGAGGCACATACTAATGTTAATTTGTAAAATTGTTTTGTTTGACTGATGATCAGCGCAAAGACCGGGATGGAAACCTCGTGGAGTTCCAGAGATCTGCCTTCTGTGGAAAGAATGGGCGCTGTTTCCTAATTCACAATAATAACTGTTTGCAATGTGTGTGCTTATAAATTGTAAATCTGTTTTGTTTGGGTTATTAGCAGCATTTGGACAAGGACGGGATTTCCTCGAGTTTCGGAGATGTGTCAATGTTGGCTAAACAAAATCTAATTGTATTTCAAAATATTTTCAATACATTTCAGTTATGCGGAATGTATTTGTTTATTTTATATTTCATTGCAGGTTTACCAAACTCAACGAAACTAAACCACGCAAACTAACTCCAGTTAACCATTGTTAAGTTTTAAGAGACTATCTCAAATAGAAGGAACAAAGTTTAACATTTAGTAAGATTTAAAGTAGTAACAATCATTACAGATAATGCATAAACATGATAAACTTCAATGTTACCAGGTGTCGTAAAAAGATTTAGTCAAATTTATTAAAGATTTTCACGTTTTCCTCTAACGTTCGAATTTTCTCGCAATCCCGCTCTACATGAGAAATGGCTTAGAAAGCATATTTTGGTAATAGATAAACAGTGTGTTAGAAGTTTCTAAAATGTTGCAAACTGTCCGCGTTAATTAATTTTCGTACCTTCGAAAAGCTCTTGCGGACAATTTGTCTTCTCGATCTGGAAGCTGGTCGTCGTAGGAAACGGTCTACTTTCTCCTGCTTTCTGCTAGATAGGGGTGTCCAAGATGGAATGACTGAATGTTTGTTTCAAAAAACTGCAAAAATTAGAGAAGAATTTTTTATTCGTTACAATTTATTTGTGCAAGCAGCTAGTCTGTTTTTTTTAGTAAAACTACGTAACCATGGGCATCACGAGGAATGAATGGAAAGAGATAGAAGAGGTGATCCGGCGTGCCATCTCAAAGGAGCTAAATGAACAATTTACTTGGACGAGAGAATTGCTCTCTCTTTGATACCGGCCATGATTAGAGATTCGCTAACCAAAGCATCTCCACCGCAGTAGAAGATGTCATGAATAAGACCAAGAACACGTTTGATATGCAATTATCGAGCATGTCCAATTATGCAATTGTCGAAGAAGGTAAATGACTTAGAAAAGTATTATAGGAGGCTTATTCCCATCGTACATAGTGTGAAGAAAAGCGAGAACGAGGACTGTGGCAAAAGAGTATTAGACATTTTATATATCAAAGTGCACTTCCTATTTAACCTTCTGCAATACAAACATGTCACAGGGACAGTGTAGACCGTTGATTGTGAGATTCGTCTGATATGAAACTCGCCGACGTGCACTTCCAAACAAATACGGCTCAGGAACAATTCCTCTCAGATCTCCATAACAGGGAATCTCACACGCGCAAACCTCGATTTATTTCGTGAAGCAAGAAAGTGGGGATTTTCGAGCGCGTCTGGCCAGCTGATGGTACTGTGTGCAGTGTGACTTAACACTCTTGATGATGTGAAAACCCGTGGCAAATGAAACAGTATGTTGAAACTACACACGAAACTCATATTTAGAAATAATCACCATTTGAAACTCAATATCCTAACTGTGTATTTTTTTCTCATTTTTTCATTATTATTTTTTCAGTAGCTTTAAATTTATAATTGGTGTTATTCCCGTGTTCAAATGTCTCTCTATTTTTCTCTCTCCCTAACATGTCAAAATATAATGAGGGTCAGCTTAGAACCTAAATTTTTACTGTGCTTTTTTTTACCTGTATTTTTTAAAACGAATGATAGTGTTTCTTGTGATTGTCCCTGAACAGTAACTGTAATTGTTTTGGACATCGCTCTCTGAGAGATTGGTGAAAATATAGGTAGACCAATAGTAAGGGTTCTCTTTTCCTCTCGCATGCTTTTATGTACCCCATTTCATCCCTCTTCACCAACTACAACTTCTCAAGGTCACAACGGGGTTTCGATACACAAAATAACACTGTCATGGCTTGTGAGGTCAATAACCAACCAGCCGCCCTGAATGACACAGAAAGGAGATTTTCTTCAAAATTTATACCCATGTTTGGAAGACGTAAAGTTAGTGGACACGGCTAATGATATATATGTAGGACGCTTGAACATTCGTAGTTTACGCTATAAGTTTGATTAGATTGTCACTTCAAACTTAGTCCAATGAACTTGTCTGGCAATGACAGAATCATGTACTGATTGATGATGTTAAATTAAATGGTTTCAAGATGTTCATATTAGACCGTGATTTCTATAAGAAGGAGGGGGATCATTTTCCATATTAAAGATAATTTAATTAGCAACCTAACATTTTGTGTAAGTACTATCGACATTGATGGATTGTGGGTAATGTGCGCACTAGAAATAATATAAACCATATAATTATTGGTTGTGTTTACCGAAGACTCAAGTCTACGGCCGAGTTCGATAAAGCATTGGGATATAAACTTTAGTCACTTCCCAGTAACTACTGATCAATTTTAGTTGGGGATGTTAACTATGATTTCGTTACCCCCTCTATGAGAGATACATTTTTCCCGATCTGATATAGTCTTTGGATTACAAGTAACTTATAACTAAGCCAACTATACTAACTGATACTACGAAAAGTTTAACTGATCAAATATATACAAACAATGACACTTTACGAACAAAAACTACCACTGTTATGCATGACTTTAGTAACTATATTTTCACATTCCATGTAACACCAAATAGAGCACCACTATTTCTCGTAACAAAGCGTGCATATATGAATTTTAGTGAAGAAAAATTTTGAATATTGTCCTATATTCCTTTCTGCAAATCCATTAACATATTAGGCAGTAATACAAAGTTGCCTTTGTTACATGCTTGATTAGTGATGCTCTCGATATCTTTGGAAAAATAAAATCTTTTCGAATACGCCTGAGTAGAAGTTACAACTAGTTACTTAGAGTTATTTCATTTGAAAACAGAATATTTAAGCAGGCCAAAACTACGGGTACATGCTCTTGGGATCATTATAGAATGATTAGAAACTGGGTAACAAAAGGAATAAAACAAGGAAAAGGTACGTATATTTTGAACCAAATTAATTCCGTTAAGTACACTGCCAACAATCAACTTTCCGGGTCTTTGACTTTCTCACGCGGCGCGACAAAAAGTGTATTGATATCCTTCCAATACATGTAAGTAATGAAAAAATAACAGATAAGAAGAAAACTGAGAATTTAATTAATTTTTACTTAGCTAAGAACAATCTGCCGAGCAACTGACAGGGTCCCAGGTCTGTAACTACATTGGACGTACTCAATGCATAATTTTTAATTTCATAATTAAATTGATAAATCGTTTTGTTTCTACTGAATGATAAAACTTTACATTTCTTCGTATTGACTGAAAGTTGATTGATAGCGACCAGTTAGTGAAGCTGTCTAAACTATTCTGTACTTTTATGGCATCTTCCATGGATTTTTTATATCCTATATTTTGAGGTCATTTGAAGATCTAGAGATGTAACGATATAAACTTGGAAAATCCAGGCTTTTGAGCAAACCTCAAAATAGTAAAGATGTTTGAGTTAATTACTTATACTACTTAAGGTATCAATATGATAGTAGTAGGCGTTAGAAATGAGTATATAAACAAAGTAATTACGATTTTATTATATGCTTTGTATTTTTTGATAAAGAAAAAGCTAGTTAAGTAATAAAAGAAGGGAATACTTTGATTTAGATGTCCCAGAACACACCAGTTTTCGTTTCATCAATACCATATGCATACGACTTTAGTATAAATAAACAATACCTATTTATTTTTACCCACCCAATATTTTGCGTTGATAAGTTAGAAAGTAGAAAGGGAGCGCTGTGACAAAATTAGAATCAAAATTCAATCTCCAGGAAACGACGAAGAAGAGTATGAAGAAAATGATCATTTTCTTAAAGTTAAATGTTGCATCGTTATTGCAAAATATGAGGATTTTATTTCTGACATAAATAGAGATAATATTTTCGAGACAAAATACCTAGAATATAGTTGGTTTTACGTAAAAATTGCACATACGTGGCACTTAATTTTAGGCATTGTTGGTTCATTTTCATAGCTTGCATGTATATATAGTAATTCCGGGAGGATCACTGCATACGGGAATCAGTGCTCACCCCCTCTGGTTTTGGGAATTGTCGACAGAGTGCGGTACAATGAGAAACGCAGGAGGGAAATGGCCGTGAGAGAAAAAAAAAGCGTTCGTGTGTGTGTATATATATAATTCTTTTTACACATTGTACGACGCATTAACTAAGGTAAGCCTGATATTTTTTCTTCATTATGTTTTTCATCTTACAGTAGATTCGTATTTGACTAGAAAGTACAACATAATTAGAGTTATTTGCGGTTTGCAGCAACAGCTAGGTTTGCTCGTCGAAATTTTATCAGTCTAGTTTAGCCATCTTGGTTCTCAAGGTCAACGAGTCACGAGGTTCGGCGTTCCACCCGTAGTAATGGGGAGAGACGTCGCCATGAAATCGGGTACACATGCTGCACTTTTCTCATAAGGACACATGTCCCACGGAATGCATGATCTGATATGAATTATGAAACATTGTTAGCAAAGTTATATATACGTTGTGTTGTATATGCAAAACTAAATACACTTGTTTATGCGTTTGTTTCGATGTGTTTATTTAATTAGTTGGCTTGTTTCACACAATAATTATGTAAAATAGTAAAAATACATTTTCACCATTATTTTTATGTTAGGCCTTATTGGAAATACCGATATGGAACAAAAGAAAAGCAGGGGCAAACCCCGTCGACAGTGAGCTTAAAAGAAACATTTGCAAGGAGATACAGGCAGGAGATATTTCGTTTCGCGAAGCAGAAAAATACTATGGGTACCAGCAAAGACTATTAAAAGGGTAGACTCAGGCAGATCGGATGCCTCCGGCCATGGCCTTAAGTCTGGTCGCAAAGACAGGAAAAAAGCATAATAAGTTTTGTATTTATGCTATTACCATAGGTCTAATGTGTTTTGAGCGTTTTGTAGGCCTATAGATTTGTGTGCTAATAGGTAGGCCACATGCCTACAATTGTAGGCTTTAAACATATTTACCTATTAGGTAGCCTAAGTTCATTGGCCTCTTTTTTCGTTTTGTAGGCCTATTTTTGAATTCTACTGAAACTGGTCTAAACTTAGCCTACAGCTACTGTCTTCTTTTTCAACTTCTGTTTTTCAGTTAAAATAGAAGCTGAACATAGCCTATGATTTTATAACTCTTACTTCTCCTTTAGATCGTAACATTATAGGTACTCTGCTGTAGAAATTAGGCAAATAATAAAATATAAAATATAAAGTAGGTCTACATAGCTTCTTTTCCTCCCAACTTTCACAATGCGGCACGTTGTTTACGAATGGTAATTGGAACATCAGGATGGGTAGAGAAATCACTTTTAGCCTAGTTTTATGATTTGCGGCGTATCACCCTTATAGGTGCGGCGTGTTACCCATAACACAGAGATAGACGCCGCAAAGCAATGTTTTACAAAATATTTATAACACCTAAGTGATGGGTGATTAGAATATAACTTCTGTTGTGCTTGTCAGAAACATTACTAGTCACCGTATTAATTAGGTATTATTAATTTAAGTACATCATGCGACTTAGCATAATAATTTCTAAAAAATGTTTGCCATCTCTCCCTGGTTTATCTTAATCCTACAGGAATTAATAAGAAACAAAGTAGCTCGATTACTGTTTAGGGTACACAAATGTGTCGAATTTTGTGTTTACTTCAAT
Organism: Lepisma saccharinum; assembly: GCA_022664845.1. Taxonomy (NCBI): domain Eukaryota; kingdom Metazoa; phylum Arthropoda; class Insecta; order Zygentoma; family Lepismatidae; genus Lepisma; species Lepisma saccharinum. The sequence goes on from JAGDQP010026390.1 coordinate 6,562, forward strand.
GGCTGTTAGTGATCGTTTCAAGATTTTAGCTGAACCAATGAAAGATATAATTTCGTTAGGAGTAGTAGGTAAATACATTAGGTTAGGGATACATAAATAGTCGTTCTTAAATAGTATCTGAAATTGAAGTAAATGTTTAAATAACCATCTCAAAGTAGTAATGAGAACGTAGAAACATTTCCAAGAAATTATTTTAAAATTAATATTAAAAGTATAGTTGTAAGTAGCAAACATAAAAATTAAGAAGGAAATGGGTCATAACATGCCACATCAACACAGTCATTTACCTCACAATCTCAGATTTTTATGAATTTTGGTGTAATAGTATGGGCTTATAAAAATGTAATATTGCAGTCCGGCATCGTATATTCTTGGAGTTAACGCATCTCTAACTTTGAATTACTCACGAAGTTTTTAGTCTCATTGATTATTTAAAATGTTTGTAAATTTTGTCCTAATTAAGGTAGAGATGCAATTCTTGCGCCATTGTAAAAGTCTTGAACAGATTTATCATCTGATATGCAAGCACCACTTTCCTCTTCTTAAGGAAGAGAAAATGTGACCTTTAACTTTAACCACTTGTCCTTCAATAGCAAAAATGACGTTAACTCCGATTGCTGTGATGAAACATAATGTTTTTTTATTTGTAAATGTACGTAAAAATGTTTAAAAAGCAGCATTTTTAGTATTTTATTTTCGTAACTTAAGCATTTATGGCACATCCTGGGCTTATGCCCCCCCCCCCCTGTGTCCAGTTCGATGAAACAATATTGTGAACAGTGTCATTGTATAGCTTAAAAGGCCAGTGTTAGGAAAAGCGATGGTCGCAATTTGGGTAGTTATTCTGAGGCCATATGCGGATTTGAGGAATCGAATATATGGCCGCTAGAATATGCGATTTCTAGTGATCACATTTTTGGAATATTGACATTTAGAGTTATAGCGATGGTGCCTACTTGTAAGGATTTCATTAGCAAAATTATCTAATGTTAGTCCCAATTTGGTAGTCCATCTTGGGATATGGAAATGGAAAATCCAACGTGACTGCCGGTGTAAACCATTTATAGTATACAGACAGCCACCCTCTCGATAATATATTGGAAGTATTGCACCAAGAGCTGTAGCGTTTTACGATTAAAATTGTCAGTAATTGATGGTACGATCCAGGGAGTCAGTTGATCTGTAGAGGAGGAAGAATCTAATATGGCCGCTGGAACATGCAAATGTAGTTTGTCTGCGTGATCATTAAATTTATACAGTTTAGTTTATCTGCGTAGTTTAGTTTAATCAATATATTATTTAGTCTGCTTCGAAGGAAATAGGATAATCTCATCCTTTGTAACATTATCACAAACGAAACGGAAAGAATCGACACTCCTCTTTCTTATGTGACATAGCGGTATACTGGCAACTGTTGTCTAAATTAATTCTGGTTTATACATGAATAAAGCCCTTCATCATAGTCCTGGCAATTAAGAAATTAGGAGACAACAATAATTTTAATCCAACAAAAAGCGTTTCTTAATTCATTGAACAAGATTAGAATATCATTAAAATCTTAAGTTAATAAAAATTTGTCCTGACTTAAGTACAAAAATTATTTCCCATAATATTGATAGAAAACTAGGATATCAATTTTAAGAAGATGTTTCGTTTGGATCATTTACGAGGTGACTGGTTTAATAAATTTATTGTTTGTATTATTGCGTAATAAACAACAGACGACACACAAAGAAGAATAGGTATGACAAAAATTTAATGATGCAGCGGCTCGACAAATATGCGGGACTAAGATACATACAAGCTGACGACCGAGGATTAGAGTCTATTTCCTCGTTTGTGAAATGCTCGGTGAAAGGCAAGAGTGTTACTTACAATGGAGGTGAAAATGCAAAGTGTACAGAATTTAGAAAGCATGATTTTGAGGGAAAAGTAGTTAGGAGGTGGTTAAGTGAACCTGAAAACAGGACTCTCGTTTGTTTTTTTAAGTAAAAGTAGAAGGAAGTGACTATACTCAATTGGAGTCACCCGCGTAGAAAATCGAACCCGCGTGTCTTCCAAGTAAAGAAAAGAAGAAAAGCAGACAGCTTTAATGTAAGAGTCGCATATTTCTCAAGGCACACGAACAATTGATTTAATAATTATCTTTAAATGTTCAGTTAAAAACTAGGAAAACTAACTTAAGAGTAGATACACTTTAATTGAAGACTGGATTCCTTTGTGTTTCGTCACCCTTTTAAGAAAGTAGAAATTTGTGTGTATTTTGTTTTAAAGAAGACCTTACGCGAATATCATAATAGTATGTAAACAAAACACATTTACACAAAACAGACCGCTTTGTCGGCAGTAGAGATCGGCACTTCCTACTTCCCAAGGTACACACTCAATCTAGAACTGACAATACAGTTTCCCATCGGAAAACGAGTATCATAAGAATATGGTTGTTTGTATGCTAGAGATTGCATTTTCCGACGGCCATATTGGATTCTCACCTCCGCATATGACCTCTCCTTTCCTAACACTTGCCTCTTAGCCTATACAATGACACTATTCACAATATTGTTTCATAAAACGTCACACAGTTAGCGGGGGTATAAGCCCAGCCTGTACCTAAAATGCTTCTAAATACGTAAAACCAATTTTAAAAAGCTCATGTCTCCATGTGTGTCGCATTATAGAACTTTGCACATGTAGTTGGAATAAAAGGTCATTTCATATTATTTTCTTAAAGTTTCACAAAAATCGGAGTTAACGTCATTTTTGCTATTTAAGGTCAACTGTTCAAAAGTCAAGGTCAAAGTTTCTATCTCTTAAGGGGGGCAAGTGTTTCTTCCATGTCAGACGAATAGTTTGTCCAAGACCATTACAACCACGCAAGAATCAGAACCACGCAGGAATAACATAATTAGAACAAAAGTTACAAACATTTTAAATAATCAATGTGACTCAAGATTTCGGGGAAAATTCAAATTTTGAGATGCTCCGGCTCGTATACGACACAGAACAGCAATATTAAAGTTTGTGATGTTTCTCGCCAGGCCCACTAACATCCATAAAGATCTGAGATGCGAAGTACATTTTCCCGTTAACTGTATTGATTTTACATGGATTGACCCAAATAGAAAATAGTTTTTCTATCCATTGTGTTACAGATCATCCAAATCACTGTTCCAAAGAGTTTATTGTCTGAACAAGAGGACGTTCTCATTTGTTTAATTCGGTTAGTTACGTAAGAATTAGAAAATCAAATGACGTAGCCATAGTTTGTTAAAAAATGTTTAAGAAGCATAATTGGAGTTAATAGTATGCGTTAGATAGATTTATCCAAAACTAAATCAAGAGCTACAGGACTTGAGGTGTGAGAAGATAATGGAAAAATGAGGAAAGCCTGTGCGAGTACAAAATCGAATTATACGCGTAAGTTCCGTTCTAAATGTATTGCAAGTAGATTGATTCATTGTTTTAACTATTTATTGCAAGTTTGTTTATCGTGTGAACTATTGCTGTATATTGAATCTTGAATGGAAAATATTAATTAAGTTCAAACCAACACTGAATACACAATAAGATTCTGACGAGATTATTGTATTGATCAGGCTGGGTTTTATGAGGAGATACAATAGATGTGAATGTAGTGCTTTTCTACTTAGAGATAGAGAACTTAGGAGCTATTCCATTATTTATATGCAGTTGAACCGAATGATTTCGTTATTAAATAAGCCATAGATACTTTTAGCCAGTTAACGAATATTCGACAAAAGGCCATTAATTAACGCTAAATTACTTAGTTTATTTCAGTATAAGTTGTAATATTTCGATTTAGTTGATATGATGTATGAAAATGTTTTATTGTTTGCACCAGTTTTTTTTTTTCAATATGAAAGTAGCAAAATATTTAGTGCTAAACCTCTGTAGGATATTATGCTTTTATACCAGATACCAGGAGTTAGTTACTGGTTTATTTAACGTGAAGATATATACATTGAAGAAATATTTATGAATATAGATATGTATAGATTCTGCAAATAAATAGATGAAAGTTCAAGATTATGATTTATAAATGTTTATGGTTTATTACTTGTATAGCAGCAAAGACTGGAAAACTGTTACTAAGCTCAGAGTGCTATGCAGTACAAGCAACGAGTTCTTAACTTTATGGTTTGCAAAGATAAATTCACTAAATGTTTTTTACTGAATTTATAATAAAGCTATATAGGCAACAAGGCTATTCCTACAAGTTTAATTTATTTATTTTGTTATGAGTATTCAGTACAATGATATAGAAACTTGTTTGATAGGTGCAACGGTTGAAATATTGGATGATTGATCCATTTAATTTTCAAACTATTGAAGAATGAATTATTTAATAATGTCTACAAGTGTCGAACGAGGAAAATTTTAAGATAATATGGACATTCTATGGTATGAACGCATACGTAGTAAGGCAATTCACAAGTTATAGTTTTACTAATTTAATTGTGATTAAGATTTATAGAATCAATTTTAATAAGAAAATATGTATACGTTTGTCAGTATTTGGAAATAATTGTGGACTTTAAATGCTCTAGAATAAACTTGGAAATATGGTATAAGTTGATCATAATATTTTTAAAATACATTTAAATAGTTGAAAATATAAATGTTATTTTAATAGTAATAATAACCATAAATCACTAAAATACTAACATTATCTTCGAATAAATTGAAACAAGAGAATGTACTTACGTCAACAATCGTTCTTTGTAATAAAATAGTTTTAATATTGTAATAAAATAGGAAGTCAGATGCTGGTACCATATGAAATATAATGCTTTCATTTGAAATAGAGGATAAAAGAGTATTTTAAAATCCTAGTTTATATTTAGAATGTAAATCAAAGTTAGTAGATTGAATTGGAATATCAATGCAACAACGTAGTACCAATAATAATAATAACAATAATGGATTTATGGTGACGACATAATAATACTGAATGAATCTATAAATAAATGTTGATTAACCTGCTACGAACAGCACCATTGGCTAAATAGCACGGCTATAACATAAAATCTATTTTACAATTGTATTTGTGTATTAATGACAGTTTAGCATGGATAATGAAAAAGTTGACAACACTTAGATGCAGAAAATGAGCGCGTGTAAGTTACACTGTATTAAGTAATAAAAGTATTAAATCCCTGAGAATACCATTCCTTTGTACAGAACAAGTTGTGTAGAAAGGCGCAGAAAAATAATAATACAATCATAAGAAGTAGCAAGTAAGTATGGCCATTATGTGGCTATAAGAAACTGAAAAAAAAACAGAATATAATAATAAAGCTCCTAATACTTTGTCATCACTATTGCATTAGCAAAATACGGTGATTATAATATTTCAGGGATTTAAAATACAGTGAACATGACAGTATCTGTCAAGTCAACAGCTGTGGGCGTGGGACGAATATTTGACTTAAGTTTACGGATGACAAAATATCCTGGTACTCAACCAAATGGAGGAGTTACTGGCAGGGCGCTTTCCTCAGATTGTTTTTTTGGTAATCATATTGCTTAAAATTTGATTCACTAGTTTTGATATAAATCAGATACAGGTAATAGGTTTCATTGATACAATAAAAGTAGGATTTATGAGTTTTAGAATGAACATTTGGACCTTTCGTTTGGAGTTTATGTATGTTCTATTGTAGAAAGAAAACCGGATAGGGGCAGATGTAATGCTTTAGATTGATTAATGCAATGAATTTAAGGAAGCACTGATAGCTTCTTTTATAGTTAAATTGTTCTTCTTGGACCAGGTACTTGCAGATATTTTTACCTTATTAGGGATTTGTGGAATTTACTAAAATATTGTTTACCTTATATGGGTGTAGTGATTTAAAATTGTTTAATTTTCAATACATATAATATAAAAGTCATAAATACTGATTACCAAATATAATAAGAATAAGTAAAAAGGAAGCGCATATGCTTTGTATATGTTGTATCGTATGTTCAAATAATACAAGGGGCAGTGAAAATAAATGTATTTATGAGTGCAGTTCCTTTCAAATTTTTTTTGTTAAACCATGAAATTAATGAATAAACCCAGCACGGATAAATAAGTATTTAAATATTATATTAAACGGAATGTTGATGTAAATAGTTATTCGATATTAAATAAACCAACAAAGGTAAAACATTAAGTAGAATTATATAACAACCACCAGGTGAGGGGAATGAAAGGGATTAAGATGTGTATATAAGTTTTGTAATGATTTGATTCATGCGTGTACAGAGAATTTTGTTTCGTCTTCACACGCAAACGGTTGTTATATTGTTAATGTACTGCACAAGACAATTCACGAGTATAAATAGCACTTGGATTTTGTTTCACGTTTTGAACAATTATTCCATTATGACGAAATGTTTTTTTTTCTTTACGCCCTGTATACGATACACAAATAATCACATGATTTTACAGAAAAATGATTATAAATTTTTGCAGTTAATAATTTTCTTAATGCACAAAGTTTATGAAAGAAAAGATTGATGTTTTGCACAAGCTGAACACTTTAATAACACAGTTGACTTTTTCCGTAGAGCAACGCACAAAAGCTTCTATCTAACCCATGCTTCTGCAAATCACGTTGAACAGTCAAGGGTCAGTGAGTGAATTATAGTGAATTGCGGCTAGCATTATTCTACCAGTGATATTGCTTTGGAAACGAGATATAATCTTTGCTGTCGAACAAGGTGAATTTACACTGATGCGCATGAAAATGTATTTAGAGCACCAGATTACAGGATTAACGGGCGGAGCGGAAGGTGAAAAAACTTATCTGTGCTTTACAAAATAATGTTACAAACACTTTACAACAATTGTTGTGTGCAATATAGAAGAATAGTGAGAAATGAAATGCTTTTTTGCAAACAGAAAAGGTTAAACCGGTTTATGTATACAGATATGTGTTAGAAATTTGGTTGCTGTTAACATACCACCTGAAAGAAAATTGACTATTTTTGCACAGATCAAACAAGGGTGCTGGAGTTGTTGAATGCTTTCTCTGAGTGCTTCAGAGGTTAGTCTTAACGTTTTGATGCAATTGTACAAAAAGAAGAAGTTTATATAGTAACTGGTATGGTGGGAGACTATTTCAAAGGTATTTAATAGTGATGATTCTGTAAGTTTATGAAATAGTTAAACTAGTCTACACTGTTAAGGTTTTGAGAAGTTCTATAAATTTGGACCATGTACAAGGAAATGCATAAATTTTTAAATTTAAATTTTGAAAATTTGGTTTATCTTCTACGCCTAAAGGAAATAAACTAACGTAAAATAAACAAAAATAGTACAGAAGTTCAAAATATAAAAAAGTGAATTTCACTAATAATGGGTGTTTTAGAGTGTGGTTAAACTGGATGCAATGTCAGAAAAAAATCCAGGAAAATATATTTAAAGAAGGCCAGAGCTATTCCGAACTAAAATAAAAACTTTAAAGTGAATGTAAGTTGATTTATTTAACGCTATTTTATTGAAATGAGACAGATAAATTTATTGTATAACGGTCGTATACAAGTAAAGTTCAATTAAAAAAAAGAGAAATAGAGGTTATTAGAATATTTTGCTAAATTAATGTACATATCATTGGTAACGCTAAGGTATGTGATGTGTCTTTGTTTTCTCATCATGATTAAGCGATGAAAGATAGTGCATAGCTAGTACCAGAATGAAAATGCAACTAGTAGTAGTTGAATTCATTGATTTAAGAAATGTTTACGCAAGAAGATTTGGCCAATGTTCTTTACCTAGTTGTTTCAAGGAAGCACACAACGACCTTGATAAACAGAATGTTTACTGAAGAGACATTTGGGTGTGCTGATGAAAGGTTAGAGATAAAGAAAGAAAGAATTTGTTGTTTTTGCCATGTGATTTAATTTCTTATATATTTAAATATACAGATTAAAAAAAGAAAGTTAGCCATGTGTTTAAAATGTTGGTTTATACTTTTTCAGTGAAATAATACAGATGTTTAAGAATTATGTAAAGGATTCATTAAAGCAATTTAAAATGTGTCACAAGATTATTATGTGACAGATTCTACATTTTTTGGTGCAAAATGGGAATTTGGGATACTCCAAGTGTGAACTCAGAACCAAGTTGTGAACTACACATTTGTTTAATAAATTCACAGAGAAAGTAAATCAACTAAATGTAAGCGGGAATAAACTAGGTTATGCTGAAGTACGCAATGAGCCAGCAGGTAGTACCTCGGCAACAATAACAGGTTTCGAAAAATAACACAAGCTTATGTTATCAATATTTGGAAAGAAAACGAAGTCTTGTCGCAGTTGGAGTGGGAGTTCTTCTGAGTCCTGGTTGGAGTCGAGTTATAATCTTGAAAAGCAAAGAGTACTTTCCGAGGAGAGTCCGACTGAAGTCTACTGGAGAGTCTCGAAAGAACTCTTAACGTTAATTTATACTGTGTTTCGCGACGTCTTTGTTTAAGCATGAACTGAACTATTGTCGAGTGTTGTTGCAAGTATGCATCTTACTTTCCTATTTTCCATTAATGTAAAAGTCCTTAGTGGTTTGAAATCAGAATCAAAGATAATTAATATAAATATAAAGTTTTTTATGAGTGTATAAATATGTATTCTGGCTAAAGGGAATTGAAAACTCTTAACGTTATTTTCCGCTGAATGTTGAGGCTAATTATTTTAATGAATTGGAGACTTTTAATTTTGAGGTCCTAGTAAATATGGAATAGAACTTCAAAACAAACATGGTGGTGTAGAAGCCTCCAAACTCATACACAAACACAAGTGTAAATCTCGTCAATATATTTACACCTGATCTTACTTTTCTCTGTTACTAAAAGCTTAAACTAAATCAAAATTATGATAATATTCTATATGATAATATTCTTAGGCTTTAGGATAGAACAGTTGTGGTTACAATTGACTAAAGTCACCACATAACAAGAAGTAAATATGCCGTTATTAGGTCACATTAATCGTAAATCAACTTAGTAGATATGCCTAAGTTGACAGATTGTAAGATATAAATACTCTATATATTGTCCAGTAGCTACTTTATACACTTCGGATGTACGGTCATCTTCAAAACCAGGAGTAACTCGTGTAGCTATTCATTCCAAGTCTGCAAATGTTATTTTAAGTGAAGTAGATATTTAAGCCAAAATTAGTATTTCAATATTTTCAAATTAAGCACTTATAAAATTTAAGCAAATATAAACGTTTTTAACACATACTAATGTTTGACATATTGCTACAAGTAAATCTGAAAGCTGCAAAACCATTAGCTTGCTATTATAATACAGTTTTGATTTTAAATAATCTATGATGGTTAAATATTACATTAACTTCAACTCAAACCCCAGCATTGGATTATTATTAAAGTTCTTTATTTTCCTGAAAACCATTGTTTTTTTAATTCTATAAATTCAAAAGTCCATCGAATCTAAAAGAAAAATAATGATAAATACAAAACTATCCATTTAATTTAGTTAATTGAGAATATAATAAAACTTTTGTTACTCTGGTTTCCATGTCAAGGGTTAGGAAGGATTATTTTTTATTTTCTTGCAAATTAAAAGGTACATTTATGTACTTTTTTGTAAACATAAAAGATAATAAATTTTATGTGTTTGATAATTTTACATGTAGTGACCTGATTTAACTTCTACATAGTTTATTGTATTAAACAGTTCGTTTATTTGTTTACAAGTGTAAGAATAATATAAATCTTTTGATCTCCAGGCCCAACTCCAGTTTTTCATCGACAATCTCAATATATACCAACGTACCACGATTCAGAAAGCAAAGGGATGTGATTTTTACATCAATTAAACTTTTAGGTAATAGTAAAGCGGTATTACTATTCTATAACATTTTTATAATAAATTAATTGCATTTAATTTTTAAATATCAATTTATATTTATGGCCTCTAAGTATCTACGGTTCAGGCCAAGATAGGGGAATGAAAGGAATTTTGAAATATGTCGGCCAGGAGCTATGTTGAAGATGCCGGCATTTGCCTGATATAGCTAAGGAAAATCTCTGTAGAAACCTCACTCTGGATGGTCGGCCACTTGGATGTAATCCAAGACCTCCCGAATGCTACGCCAACGCTCTACCACTGAGTTATTGTGGATCGATTAGAAATAAATTGGATCGCTGATTTGAGAAGCGGAGAAACTCTATTTTTGCGAAAGTCAGTGGAGGTAAGCTGTTGAATTTGATTAAAATTGCTTGTACTAATAAAATCATTTAAACATCTTAATAGGGTAGGTTCAGTGTCAAATTGAAGGGTAAAGGAAAAACACAAGGAATGTTCATTTTCGGGTTCTGCGACCTTTCTATTTTTGAAACGTGGTACTATTGAACGCAATATTCCATACGGGCTGAGACGTAGAACCGTCCATGGAAAAGGCCTCAAAAGGAGTGGCGAATAATTGTGTCTTACGAGGTTTTCGACACTAAAACACGTATTTCTCGAGAAAGCATTTTTGTGACATTCCTAGTAGTTTCCCATATCCTTTAATCCTTTTTTTAATCTTTAAAGATTTCTATTAAACTCAACAGCTTACGTCAATATCTTTTTTTTTAATATAAGTCCCTTCTCTTTTTAACTCAGCCATTCAATATTGATTTTGTGCCAGACATATCTAATTATTTTCCCAATAGTTACATTAGTTACATTAGATCATGCAACATTTGTCAGAAGGTTTCTTGTAGTAATATTGTAGCGATAAATAGAACAATCTACTTGCCATGCGATGTTTCGTCATCTTCAATTATGTCACTTACAGCAATACTTCCAGCATTTATAAAGCCTTCAAGCAGTGTTAGGACGGTTCTTTCAGTACGGACGTCTCATTCATTCGCCTTACCTTTCAGATTGTTGACACTTTATTTTATTTGTTTGTAAGGAAATAAAAAGGAGATATCAAGGTGATATATTTAAAAAATACTGGCGATATCACAGATAAGTTCTTTTGTCCTTAGCAAAAGAAATTTTGTGCTGCAAGATCGCCGTACGACCTGGTATTACCATGTAACAGGAGGCAATGACCGTAGGTGTTTTCTAACTGTTCAAAAACATCGTGATATGACATTTTGAGAGGTTTTCACGTACTACGAAGACTCCAACGGTTTCTTGGATTGTTGGCAACTAAATAATTTTATCACTAATCAATTTATAGCTATTACAACCACACGTTTCATGTATAGAGCTTTAGAGCTATATAAACATATAGAGCTCTTCCGTAAAAACACGAAGAGAGAAATGGATAAATATTTTTAAATTGTTGTTTAGTACTTTTTAATTTTTAGATTTGACAACATTGATTTAGACTAGTGCTTCTACGATTTCCCCTTTCTCTCACTCATGAGCATCTACTGCATTTACATTGAATGCTTGCCTCGGTGAAGTCCTTTGATGTTCACTTTATATCTTACTTTTGGGAAGAAGGATGCGTCGCAGTGCATTGCACATAGCACCAGTTGATCGGGGGAACCTTAAAGCATAGGGATAGCAAATCTCGTGCAAATCGGTTGTGAGATAACAATGTTAAGAGTGTTAAAGTGAACCATCTGTACTAGAGGAATATAACCATATAGGAGACACCACCAACATGTTCATGTGTTTTGTATTACTCAGTTAGCTGCAACGAATACTCAGAAAATTACCGTCACACATCATTTCCAATCAGAAGAGAAAGGATGCTTCGCTGAGGCTAAGCCCTCTCCCGGCTTTGGTTTTAGGAATTTTTCTATAACATTTTGTACCAAACTGTCTTGGTCCTTCCTTAATTTACTGACGGAAACACACTGCTCTGTTTTATATCCTTTTCTCTATTTCGGCGGTCCAACGAAGAGTCCTTCATTAAGCTGTTGTTTTCTATAATTTTTACAGATACTACGGGTAATATTGAATAATTACCTTAGGCGAGCTCAGAGGCAAGCGGAAAATGTAATAAATATATAGTTTATTTTCCTTTCCTCTAAAAAATATATACAATTAGCTTTGTCAATGAAAGTTAGTGCAATCAGAATATCAGTTCTTAAAATGGAAAAAGTAATTTGTAATGATTGCGGCAAATCATTATCAAAAACTAATATAGACAAACACATTAAAGCCATGCACAATGACGAACCAAGCAGAGAGAAACAACAGTTTAATGAGAAGTGGGTGAGCAGTGCATTTAATAAAATATTAAAAAAATATGTACTTCCTGCAGTGGGTGAAGATAAACATTGATGTGATACTTTTTCTTTCTTAGTGTTATTAAAGATGAATGTTTAGATACAATAAAAAGTAATTTAGAAGTACATAATGCTTTGAAGGTGAACTTCACTTTCTCATCAACGTTTCTTCATCCAAATACTAATGAAGAAATAAAATCTCACCTAGCATCGTACAATCAAACATTCTTCATAGGTGACGGGTTACATTAGAAAATAGAACAAAACTTTACAAACTTAGCTTCGCAACAAGCACAATATGCAACAAGATAGTAAACCTCATCGTGTATCTAATTATGAGCAATATGAAAATGAAATGATGGAAGCAATGCGTGATATAAGCTTCCAAGTAGCATTAACACGTATTAGTAAATATGAATACCAATATAATGATCTTCATACTAACAATAAGATAAGTATCAATGTATATGCTTTTGATAAACCACAATAATTTTTGCCCTTCGTGTACGTGTATCGACACTCGATACTAACCATAAGCAAATTAATCTCTTGTATGTGAGAAATGAGTCAACAACTCATTAGACATTTATTTCGTTTAGTCTGGAGTCAAACTACTAAAGATGAACACAAATATTATTGTTGTAAGCGATGTCTATTGCATTTTAACACTGAAGGTAAGCTATTAGAGCACCTT
>JAGDQP010026391.1:8534-25966 GCA_022664845.1 Lepisma saccharinum
ATGTTCATGTATATTACATCCAAATCTATAGCACCTCGATCAAAGAATTTAATTTTTAAAAATAGGCTAAACGAAATTTTGAATATTTTCATAAAATTTAAAGACTAGGCTTATGCGCGATCATATTTTACCAGATTTTTCCTCAACACTTTTTCCGTACTATAGTGTTCCAAATAAAAAAAATCGAACCGCCCTACTTAACACTATACATCATACGTAAGTATTAGCTGCTAAATTGCAGAATCAACCAAACTTTGCACAAATTCCTGACACTATAACAAGAAAAAAAAATATTGTTCACATTTTTCGAATTCGGCTTAATTTTCGAGATACAGGGAAATCAATTTGGAGCCCAATATCATTTAACAATAGTAAATAAAATGAATATTTTGCACTCTAGCAACTACAGTCGCATGATCGAATTCGTATAGGATAAACAGGGTAATAAGCACCATGCTAGACTGATTTTAAGTGATTGCAGTATGAGTAGGGAATATGTTAATGTACATAGAATCAGAAATTAGGCAAAAATTGTATGTATAGGTTTTCTTCATATTTTCAAAGTAGATTGCGTGTCACTGGCAATTTAAAGGGAATGTGATTAACAATGTGATATTAGGGCAAGATGAACCCTTGTTCGGAATCAAGCAAACCATTGTGGATAAATGGCTAGTAGGTCTGTTGTGGATAGAGTATGGAATTGATGAAATACAGTACCAGTGGCCACCCGCAGTCACAGGTTTCTCCAGGATTTTCCTGTCACACCAGGGAAATACCGGAATTTATCTATGAACTATGCTGTGGCCAACTAACGACCTTCCAAGTTCCAATATCCTCTCCTACGCCCTATTCCGGCCTGAGACGCCTAAAAGCTTTTATTGTGAAGGATTTCTATGTCCATATTTTATTTCGTTCTATTGTTATCCAACATTCTAGAGTGACGGCACCAGTTTCCGGCTATTGGAGTTTTAGAATAAGGCGCAACTCCTATTTCTAGTAAATCGTTTCGATGTTCAGAAGCAGGCTGCGTTCTCCTAGTTTCAAATTTTGTGAGATTCAGTTATTCGTCGTGGTGAAAACCACATTCAATATCATTGTCTACATCGTTAGAAGGAAGACGAAGCGCAGTTATGTATTGAATTTATTTTAAGGCCTTTAGGCAACTATGGCTCAGGCCGTATGGTTGATGGGATGAATTGGTGGAATGAAGAAAGTGGGAGGAAACTGGAGAAAACCCACGCACACGAGGTTTGTCCACCACAAAGCCCACATGGTATGAGCAGGGATCGATCCGACGACCCTTAGCACAAGAGGTGAGCACTCTACCAACAGCCACCGTGGCCCCGAAGCGCAGTTATGTATCGATTGAGCTTTTACAATGGACATACAGGTGTTAGCTATAGATAAATGTACACACGTTGAGAGAGGAAATATTGGTAATCACAGTAGAAACAAATTGAAATATGTTTGTTGAATATTATGGAAGTTATTGCATGGTTGGGTTACTGGTACAAAAGTTTGGCATGGAGCCAGTAACAGCCATTATGGCTGTTAACTTGAATTAATGTTAATAATGTATGGCATCAGTTTTCGGTCACTGGAAAAACTACCGCAGAATGGTGTGTAGGGGACCAGTTTTCAATTTTCATACATTCTTTCAACTTTATGTGATGTGTGGGCATATGTTCGTATTTGGGGGGCCAGCATATTTGGGTACAAATTGTTACTATTATTATTTATTTGCTACTATAGTTTACAGAAAGGTTATTAATAATCCATTGATGAATTTCATCGTTGCAACGATTCATGAATACACTTGGACTATGCACTAACACAGACATTTAACACTTTACAAACTGCCGGCACCCAAACCCGTGTTAATGAGAGGCGTGCGGTTTACGTTTGTATTGTTTCACTTCACAGACTACTGCAAAATCAATTACCCTTCCCTGCCATGAATTAATTCCTCCTGTAAACATTGTTTCTTACCTACTTTTGACCCCCCAAATACGAACATAATCCGATGTGTGTTCTGCACGAAGGTTCTTGGGACAGATTGACAGATGGTGGTTTGCCATCGCTTTCCATCTCATGACTATGTAATTAGGACGGGACCTATAGTTTAACGTTGGCTCAGAACGTTTTGTCACCACCGAGAATCGAGCCCGGGACCCATTGATGAGTTAGTCTTGCCACTCATCCTCCCAGAAGGGTCTAGATTAAAGCACGGGTTTCCAATTTAAAAAAGATGACACGGTTCTTCCTCAGTCACACCAGGCAAATGCTTGATGGCGCCTTCAACAGACCCTAACCGACACCTTCCCGACTTCTTTCCCCTCCCTTATTCCGGCCTGAGCCTTAGCTGTCTAGGATTTTCTATCCTTTGGTTCGGGTGAAGAAAAAGATTGTGTGAATGTTCTGGTGATAGGATATATAGAATAAGCAAATGTTAAGGTGAAATAGAACCCGGCTTAAATTAGCCCTAGTATTGCATCTTAGTAAGTTGTTGGATTTTTTTCTATCACAGCTAGGTGCTGATTTGTGAATTTCTTATTTGCTTATGGCAAAATTTACGAGCGAAGTTTTCTTTATTGACAGAACAAGTTTTCCATGCCTAGAATGTTATATTATCTACAATATATTTTTGATATTTTAATTTCCTTTATTTCTGTTACATGTTTTGAGTAAGACTGACAAGTGTGGCCAGATGCTGCTATTTAGCAAGCAATTACTGGTAACACGTGGCTGGAAACTGGTATTTAGCAGCCAATTACTGGTAACACGTGGCTGGAAACTGGTATTTAGCAGCCAAGTACTGGTAACACGTGGCTGGAAACATTTTTTGCTATCTTCTTACGGATTACAATTATGCATTTAGTTTTATATAGCGTTAATGCATGAAAGCCCAAGCTGTGCATTGACCAATATTTTCCCTTATTTTGTATCTTTTATACGAAATTACATATCCAAGTCAAAATTTTCCTTTAGTGGGTAGAAACTGGTGCTCACCCAAAATACCAAATTTTGCACTGGTGCCTATTATAAAGCTAGGTCATATCCTAATGATATTGTGCTTTTTAAGCCATATAATATCCACTCGGTATATATTCAATATTGTTCATGTTAATATATAAAAATACTTTTTACGATGAGGTAAGCTTATAATATGATGCACGTTTACGTGTCAACATGCATGTTGCATTCATACGCACACTAGACCCTATTAACTTTTATGGTGAAAATTACCCCGTTTTACCCTACAGCCTTGTAGATTTTCACATTGTACTAATTAAATCAAAACTTTTCCAAAATGGCCCATAAAAATTGTTTAAGTTTCCAGCTACTTCTCATTGGTAGCATAGTTCCTAGTCAAAAACCGGTGGAAATTCTCATTTTAGACTACGCTCTTCAACCAGATATCTAGGAACCCAGTGCCACAAATATTTAATAAGTAATAACTACTGTTAATTTTCTTTCGACAACCATTAGAGAATCCTTTATAGTTATAGATATTTTCTACAACATGCGTTCTGTCCTTTATGGCTAGGGCCAAAAAAAATGTTCCCTGCCGTGATGGCAAGGATGTAACTTTTAGACCTTGGCAAATCTTCATATGACTGCCATCCGCCAGTAAATGAATGGTCCAACTTTTAACTCAGTAAATGAATGGCCCAACTTCGTTCCCTCAACCGATGAAATCTACGCCCTTTCCAGCGTGTGCTAATTAAAAACATTATCACAGTAAAATGGATAGAATCAGAGCATTGGTGAACTTAAGTTCTGTATAGTTATAACTTTAGTCTGAAAAACAGAATATTCACCTACTAACTGTATTCAAGAAAAGGAAAACTACTGTATCCTCTTTCAGAGCACAGCAATACCCAGTAATTCCGCCAGACCGTCCTCCCCCCCCCCCCTTGTGCGGGTTTCACCTCCAAATCCTCGAGTCCCCCTGACTAACATTTTGCGGTCAAAAATCGATAGAAAACGTGCAAAACTACTTACACCCTGCCAATTTTGACTTTACACCCACCCCCAAACTAAAAAGCCTGGCGGAATCCCTGGCAATACCAGACGCACTACTATTAATTTCGTCTTTCCTATGATTCACGAACGCTTAAGAATAAGCAAACATACAACTTTTTACTTTAGCACTCGGAGGAGCATACTATCAACCTGAGGCAACTGTTTCAAACGGAAAGAAACCATGTAGTTTTAAATTAGTATTAATTTTAGATTCGTAGACTAAAAAAAAATATCTTTGTAAAGAACTTCTCAGGAACAAAGTAAGGCATTAGATAGAAATTTTAAAATATTATAGTTCCCATATTTGTATTAAATCTTTTGAGTATGCATACTTCATGTAAGTGGCTATTCCTACCTTCATTTCGAGTAAACCTTTGGGGAAAATGCTTTCAGATAGAAATCAAACTATATTTCTTTAAAACAAGCTACAAATATACCGTATATAAAAGGAAGAGAACGAGGTTTTGACTAATTTTAACAAAATCCTTAAATTTAAATGTATTTAGCGCCATGCTCTATGGAAGGGATCAAGATTGAAAACTTTTTGAGGATGATTTTCGGGGGGAAATATCTTGTACGTTAAAATTCAATTAGTTTCGGCACTTTTGAAACAAAGTGCCGTCAGCAATATCTCAGACCCTACATTCAAAATTACAAAACAAATGTAGCGGAAACAAAGGCGCTGAAATACGACAGCACAAATTCAGCAGTAATGTTAAAGTACCTACGCAATATTGCAGACAGTAGTTTGTATTTGCCGGAGTAAAGGAAGCACTGGCATATAACACACACTCTTTTTGAAGACGATTTTCGGGGGGGGGGGGGGGGGAGAAGAAGCTATCTAGTACTATTACTAAAGCCATTTTAACTTTCATAAAGTACTGCTAAACAACTTTCTCTCAAGTTCAATAAGAAATACAACTCAAAAGAAAATTGAAATCCTTTCCCTAAAGTAATTCATCCTCGAAAAAAAAAAAAAAAAAAATACTAGAATACTCTCTCATAGTGTTTCAAACGATTACTCAATTTGCAATCACTTATTTAAAAATATCTAAACACGAAAACAGCAATGCAATATTTAATGATGGAAGATCACTTTAAGGCTTCCAACTATAGAAGTTAATTAGAATTTTAACTCGAGTATTCAAATATAGAACTTTAGTAATATAGAACAAAATCTAGCATATACTTCACTTACCTCATTAGCAATCCAACTGACTTTAAGATGGTGTCGCTAAGCTAACTTTGGCGCCACTAGCTTACTCTCAACAAATCACATAGTATTACGTTTTGTAAGACGCTAACTTTTCAAATCATAGTTTTTCTTCCTCTTCTTCTTGATATGTAAGCCCATACGCCCACACGGTTTAATGCCTCGAGTGGGCAGTTTAAAAGTAGTATTACTTTATTACTTTATTTAGTGCATGTAGTCTTTTCGCAACCGGAACTAGCTTGTTATCCGGGGTAAGCGAAGGTGGCAAATATCATTGAAATGTCATAATCCGGTATTGTCCAATCAGGAAAAAAAGTCAAATCCGGTAGGAATTCTGTGGCAGCAAATGGGGTTATTAAGCGAGAGGTAGAAAGAAGGAAGAGTAAAGAGAAGGGAAAGTGTGCATACTGAATAATTTTTTTTAATATGTTTATGTGATGTAATGTAACGTATACCTCATAATAGGAGGCCTATGGTAGTGTGTGTATCTGTATGGTGTGAAGTGTATGCCCATCGAACAAAGTCATTCACTAGCACTAAACTCTCCAGACTTCGAGGTGACCGAGAGGTTAGAGCGCTTGCTTTCTTCACGCGTGGTCACGAGTTCAAATCCCGCCGGGGTCTATTGAACGCAGTGGTTCCGAACTAGGATTACCAACCGTTCGGTTTTTGCCGGACACGTCCGGATTTTTAACCTTTTTAAATATGTCAGGCCAGTATTTGTTTTGTTTTTTCTTGAAAAAGTCCGAAATTTTAAAAATAAAATGAGAAAGACATTACTACATCTAAACTGCATTGTTTGTGTTATTTACGGTAAACTGTATGGTCACGAGCGGTAATTTGTCACCATTTATTAACTACTAAGGTTCTTAGTTGGTGGTGCTGTCGATATATCGCCTCTCTCTCTGTTCGCGAAATTGCGAAAAGTACAAAAAATTGGTAAGAACTAGCACATCAGCAAGTATTGTCTTTACCTTCCCCAAAACTTTCACAACTAGATAAAATGGTAGGGGAGAGGAGGGCACCTTAGAACAGTGAAGAAAACTTTTAATTTATAAAACGATTTTTTTTTGTCCAATATTTATCAATTGCAAACATCATGCCACACAACTGTCATTTGTTTTTCGCCATTTGTGTGCGTTATCTGACAAAGTAAAGTACCAAAGTAAAAAAAAAAAAAAAAAAAAAAAAAGATTGTAAGCTTCAGGAGAGAAGAGAACTGTAAGATATCTTTCCATATTAGCTTACGAAGTAACTACACTCCTTCACGCATTAAATTGTCCTTGTTGCTTTCTGATAACCTTTCTCCTTCTCCCATAATAAAATTTGCGTAAGTGGACCTATTGGGGCAGCTTTCAACAAAAAGAGGGGGGTAGATTTGAACACGGTAGCAGCTTATGTCCCTACAGTGAAAACTTACTGTTGAGAAGAAAAATTAGTTTGCAAGATATTAACAGTGTAAAAGTATTTCAATTAGGCTATGTGTAACGTTTTTAACAAATTTTGTACGAGTTCAAAGTTTATGCATGCGTAATGGTTATGCAATCCAACCAAACAAGTAATTTCAACGTTTATTAACAACTGCGTGGTTTATATTCTTTGTATGGCTAGTAAAACTGTAGTTTACTTTCTTCTGCTTCTGTATTTGTATCTAGAAGCATTTACTAAGAAATTAAGTGATCTTGTAATAAAATTAAGGATGTATTCAAAGCTGCCCAAGCCGTGTTGAAAGCTACCCCACCCTTGTTCAAGTCTACCCCTAGGGGGCACTTTTGAACGATAGCCACCCAGTTCCTCTCCTTGCTTTAAGGTGACAATGAAGTACGTCATTTTCTTCGGCGAGCTGTATGTGTTCCAATACATATGTTATTTATATCTCTGAACAAATTCCCTGAGAGTGAGGAAGCAAAATTAAATTTGCCCAACATCGTGTTCAAACGTGCCCCCGTCTCCCCTACTCTACTGTACAAACTTTTGATCTATACCCGCGATAATCTTTTTCTAATAACATTATTTCCCACAGATAAACCGAAAGTCAGATTGAAGTTAACTTCGGACAAAATATATCCCAGTAACGTCACGTTTATTTTTGTATAGAGTGTAACAAAAATATTTATATAAATTATTTCCAGTAAACTTGAAAAATAAAACCATGGGAGGTAGTAGTAAAAATCGGTGTACGTTGTCAGTAACATGTGGAAGGGAACAAACCCATGAGCGAACGCTAAAAACATTCTGGAGTTTCACATAACCATATTTTATAACCCATATTTCTATACGAGTTGCCCTACAAAGTTATTACTCATATTATTTCAGAAAAATATCCGAATTATTTCACTGAAGTAAGATAACTTTCATTGTCAAAAGTTAGTATTTTGAGCAAACACGTCTGCAAATTAGAATTGAGAAAGCAGACTATCTCCGTGTGGTATTTACAACTTAGTATTGTCCGGAATTACTTTTGAATTTCGTATTATTTTAATATCTCAAGTCTGCTCCCGAAAAGTTTGTGTGGGGCGTCAAATTATATAAATTCGTGGTGCAACGGGACAGAGAACAGGGCCCTCCTACGTTCCACATCAGCAATCGTCTTATCTTGGGAACTGAGATAAAACCGGAAAAATAATATGGACTATTCCACAGGAAATAGAACAAAAACGTTAAATGCTCCACACTTCACTTAACGGAAGTCCCGTAGTGGGGCAACATCGCCCAAATTAAAAGTGTGAATACATTGTGAAGTTAAAAAGGAAAAATTGTATTTTATTCCGAGCATAATCAAGCCAGTTTTCATCACGTGTACTTACATTTCGAGTACGGCTCTCAACGGCCTCTTTTCCGCGTTTCCCATCGTTTCTTAGTTATTCCCCACGCGAGTTATATGACATTACCATCTTAGCCGTCTGAATTCCATTTTTTCTTATCATGTGAATCGTAGCCTATGGAGTTCTTCAATTCTCCAGTCATCTCATTCCGTTTAGGCCTGTACATCTTTCTCAAGACATTATTTTAAAACACTTGTAGTTTCTGTTCATCTGCAAGAGTATTACTCCAACTTTCGCAGCCATAAAGTATTACTACCACAGTAGTTGTCACCCACCCCTTTGGTTTCGGAATGTTGTATTTCATATTACCCCAAACATGTCCTGCCCAACAGAGACAATGCTGCCCTCTTTAGTTCGTGGCGAGGAGAATTCACAACTCCTGAAGATCCCTTGTGAGAATAACGAAAACAAGACATTGCAAAAACAATACGGGACTATTGACGATTTCCTTAACTACATTTTAAATACTGTCCTTAGCACGCAGGAAAATGCTTCCACCTGGTTATTCCTATTGTCTGCGCGAGACACTGGCACTCAAGTTTTTTTCCACTTGACGGCGCTTTACACTGTCGAGCTTGCTCGTCGAGGAAACTCGGGCGAGTAAGCTGATCAGCAGGCTTGATAGTGTAATAGCGCAAAGTATACTCGAGCTTCCTCGACAACAAGCTCGTCGAGCAAGCTGTTGAGAAGCCAGATCAGCAAGCTCGATAGAGCGCCTTGAAGCGTATAGTACTTTTCAAGTGACTTGAAGAGTTTTGTCTTGTTCAGATAGTAGCAAAAGAAATCATTATATTTTTGATAGCACGTTTCTTTGTGCTAGTTGGCAACGAAGACCAGCAATTCTCTTGCTCAAATATCTTTAGGCAAATTGTTGAGTAGAAAGACCACAAGCATTATTTAAAATTCTGTTTTTGAGCTATAATGCTGCATCGTTATAAATAATCATTTTACAATATCCTTCGAACGGTAGTTGATCTACGGTTCCTATCAGGATCTTAATTAACTGAGATTTCTATCATATTTACAAAACTACATGTGACGAAGAAGAGGACAGGATATTGGTGTCCACATAATTTTTACAAATCTCCAGATAGTATATGTTCCTGTTTCCACTTACAATTAGAGCACTAGATAAAGATGTGGATAATTTGTCAAGGTTAGTTAGAGAGAAAATAGTTTGGCGAGCAAACCCCAAACGTTTTACGGTAGTGGGCTGATATATTGACTTTCACTTCATTACCCAAACGTTCCATCACATTGCTGGTAAAAAAAAAACAAAAAAAAAACAAACACCTTTGCTAAACATTATTTTGTATGGACCATTGTAGTAACTTTTGACTTCGGTATGTCACGATTATATTGTGAAGGCACACCTAGTTAAAAATCCACAAGCATCCATGCCCCTGGCGAGATTCAAACCCGCGACCTAACGCCTCAGACCACATGGCTGTCTGGTCTACTCTTCACATTTCAGTTATGCAGATCGCACGAAGATAATTGTTCAGCAGGATTTCATACTCTCCTTAAACATAACAACATTTGTACTCCGACCTACCAGATTAGAAGAGTTTTGCTCAAAAGAATTCCCAAATTCAAAAAAAAATTTCTTCCAAAGATGTTCTCTTTTGAAGATTATCCTGGTAAGCACCATATTTTACATGATGAACACTGCTGTGGGTATAACTGTACAAAGGATAATCTTAACAGGATAAAGAAGATCGCAATCGGATCCTTAAGGAAAAATCCGAATTGTTTTTTTTTTCTCCGCGAGTCGTGATATTGACTCGCGACTTTCGAACAAGTTATTAATCGAAACAAGACTCTGTTTATACCAAAATAAAACTTTCGGAAGTGAATTATTATATAAGAAATAAGAACTGTTCAAAGTCGATTCATGAGGGTCAGAAAACTTGCATATTATTTATTTTTCACAGCAATACACTCATCGGTGTAGCAAGATAAATTGTCGCCGGAGGTCTCGTATTTGCTATGGGGGGGAACCTCTACAAATACAAAAGAGTATCACATACTTCGTGTTTATCCAAAATAGTTCAACGTTTATTCAATAAAGATTTATTTTTTTAAAATAAATCACAGCCATATTCGATCCACTACTGGATGAGACCTTTTCCCCTTGGAGGAAGCAGATTGGCCTACTGCTCCCATGCTGACCAGACGGGTTCGGAGAGGAGAGCCGAAGGAGAGCTCTCACTGTGATTGCCACTATCTTTTATTCATAGCAGCTCCCCAATTGTATCAAGATGCTGGGTGGGCACCGTCCTTGGCAGCGCCGGGAATCGAACCTGGACCCTTCAATCCGTATTCAGCAATGCTAAACTCTAGACCAGCGGGGCGGTCATATACATACAGTTTTGTTGGCCTTGGGAGAAAAACTAAACAAGTAGGCGGGGCTGGGATACAACTCAGGCCCTCTACGTCAACCCTACTCAGAGGGAACAACTAGTTTCCAGGAAGTTCCTGGAACTCATGCTCAGCTGGGGAAGTTCAGCAATGCACTCAATTTTCCACGCGTTTCCGTTCACTTCTTCTCGCATGAGTGCCTCGTGCAAAAATTCCGGGTAGACGCAGCTCCCGTGGCCATTTCTAATCTACGTGATTATCTATTTTTTCTTTACCCAATCGAACTACGTAGAACGCGGCAAATTCGTCAACTTTCTCGCTATTTAATAGATGAAATTCTAAATAAATGCATATTTTTTGCAGAGTAACGATGCTGTACTGACACTTTACAACAGTAGCACCGACCATCTGATTACGTAAATATCACTGTGAACTTTTATATCACTGGGTATTCCATCTTAAGACAGCATTACTTACTTATACATCATATTTATGACACACAATATGACTGGGTTGTTCATTATTACATTTTCTTTAATCAACAGACTGTTAAACACTTTTAGTATTTTCCTCGAAAACATAAGGCTGAATGATGCGTTAGCAACGTAAATAAGGAACCATACAATTTCCAAAAATATTCAAAGTAGGAATAGGCACAAAGATCCGGATTCAGTTCCGGCTAATATTGGAACTGCGTATCTGGATCCAGACCTGGAACCGAGGATCCGGATTCAGATCTTGAAACCGGCCGGATCTGCATACTGGAACCTGAATATTCGGATCATGGAACCGGGTACCTGCATTTGGATCTTAGCCCCGAGAATCCGGATCTTGGAACTGGATTCCTGTCCCTTTAAAACCGGTTTCGCCCACCATTAATTCAATGCATTCAGTCAAAATGTCCCTTCAGTGTGCTGTTACTGGCAGACAAAGAAGCCGAGAAACAAAAATATAGACAAATGTGTCAGAATTCTTTGTTTAAATGTTCTTGGACTATGAGAGGTGTCCCATCTACGTCAGAAGCATTAGTTGAATTTTCCATGAAGCTAACTGGTTGCTTTACGTGACTTTTTCCCAAGAAAGTGGCTAAATCTTCTCACAAGAACAAAAGGTAAGGTCACACATCACCAATGTCTTTCTGGTAAAATGCTAGTCAAGGTTGATGTCACGTGACCCCATTTCATTTTTTAAAACTAAACAAAATTGAGCATGGGGCCATTTAGGTTATCCGCTCTAGTAGATAAGGCCTCCTCAATTCTCTTAGCTGTTTTCAATACAAAAGGGTGTCTTGGATCTTTGCCTCACCCTGTATACTCACCGGTTTCCTCGTCCTATACATAATATTATTTCGCAGAACATGACAACACGTGTTTTTCATAATGTTGCCCCCAGTAGTTTTCACCTGTAAAGATTTATGAAAATTCGCGTCCGATGAAGAGTATACCTTCCTCGAGAGATTCATTCTAAGAAACACAATTATTTCAGCATTTCTAAGATGAACGATAGCTCAATTTCCATAGTTTGATCGTACTTTATTTGTTCCCTTCCCAGTAGGAAAGAGATCGCCTCCCCCCTTCTTCCTTTCCCCTTTCCCACAATGCTTTTGTCTGTATCCATTTACTAAATGCCTTTCTGCTTCTGCACCACCCATTCTTTCCCCTCTTTTGTTTGCTCTCCTGTTCTCCTTGAATATTCTATTTGACTAAAAAGAAGATGTAGTGAAAAATGAAAAGAAACAAAATACTTTCAGTGGCGGATCGACAGGGAAAGCAAGAGTGTAGGTGGATTCTAGGATAGATAAGAAAAAAAAAACTTTGAGATGGGACTGGGAGGCGAAAGACTACCTCTTTGTCCATCTCTCTCTCTCTCTCTCTCTCTCCCCCCCTTCCTTTGAACGAAGGTAAAGGAGATAAAAAAAAACCTTGGCAGAGAAACATGGTTTTGAGAAAGGTCCTTGGCTGTGTAGCTACTGTTTCCGTACTTCTAGAAAACGCTGCTTTTGGAGTGGATGCGATTTTCAATTTAATTGTCATTTCTTCCTGTGTTTACATTCCACTTGATCTCCACAGCAAGCTCTTCGCTATTTCCATTATTGTCTTGTGACTCTCTCTCTCTCTCTCTATCTGTCTCACTCTCTCTCTCTCTCTCTGTCTCTCAACTTTCAGCCAATTTTCATTGCAATGTTGTTTAATAGTAGCAATCATGTTTGTCCCTTCTCTATTCTTTACCTTTTTGTTTGGACTCTTTTTGATTTCAAGCTATTTAAGTTTATATTAAACACATTTTCCTTCAATATTCACCAATTAAAATCGTTTGCAATGTGAAGTCGGAAAAATGAAATTAAGACTTTCTTTATTATTTCCGTTATTAAGGAAATTTCAACTGGAATGCTTTTAATGAAACGAATTGAAAAGAAGAAACAAATAACTTAAAAAATTCCCATTTTACTTGAGGAGAAATTTGACCATATATTGTTTATTTTTGGCAGATTAAACAGTCTTGTTCTAGATATGCTTCTTAGCCCTTGCTCCCACCAGGAACCTCCCTAGTTAGTGCACAGAAGAATGTCTACCAAATATAGTGTGTACCGGAAATATTCCCGGAGAGGACCGAAACTAATAATGCTGCTTTGCAGTTATTTAAAGGATCTACAAAGGCTAGGGAAGTTAACGAAAACCAATGAAGTCATAGTGAAGGGAAGCAGCTTCACCACTTCCACTCTGAGGCTCAAGGTGAATGATATCTGCAAGCTTCAGAGATATGCAGAGGAATACATTTTTAATGTTTACTGTTAGGTCGTAAAACCAACAACTCTACCCAGCTAAATGAAGTAAGAGTAATTATGTTGCTTCTATGGATTCTTCTGAAGCAAAACATTTCGGAGGGAAACTACGCCTCCATTGGATTCTCCTTGCGGGAACTGTTTTTGGGCTCAAGAAACATGATTAAAATATACGTTATAATAGGAACGCGGAATATACGAAGCTCATAATAAATAGACATTCTTCAGGGGCAGCATGCAATACTGGAAGTACGATATTTACAGTACATAGTAACTATACAAGTAGCCGGTAGAACGGTCAAAATCGTATTCGACAATGTAAATGCACTTTCTACTACAGAGGTACTCACGAGGGAACATTCCCAACTGTTCAGCCGATATTTACATGAAATATTTTTTTTCTCACTAGGTTTTAACTTGTAATGTACGAAAATAACATCCATAGACATCCCTTTTGAAAATATAACATCCCTTTTGAAAATTTTGAATATAATTTTTTTGAAATATCGATTTGTGCCTATTTGTACATTGCAAGGAATAGGTATGAAGACACTTGTCGTGATAAAACCGCTGCGGGAATATGATCCAACCTTTGGGTAATGCCAATAGGTGAAGGGCTACAACTGGTGGTGGTATGCGAATCATGGTCGCCATGTTAAAAGCCGTCATCTTGGATTCGGCTCGAGAATTTTAAATAGAAAGAGGGTCATGTGACATATCATTTTAGGCCAACTTGTTTCCAGAAATTCAAATATGAAGACATTTTACACCAACGCTTCTTTGTGTAGGAGATAAAAATTCTAGACGTTACAATTTGGCGTTATACAACATGTGCTCAATTTGTTGGCAATTTTGGCGGCCACACAAAACCAGTCGTTTTTAAAATCCCCAGCAACAAATCCAGCATACCTGCACCACCACTGAATTTGGTGTTATTACCCAGTGCACATGATGATTTTAAAAACAACTGGTTTTGTGTGCCCACCAAAATTGCCAACAAATTGACCACATGTTGTAGGACGCCTAATTGTAACTTCTAGAATTTCTTGTCTCCTAAACAAATAAGCGTAGGTGTAAATTTCTTCATATTTGAATTTCTGAAAACAAGTTTGCCCAAAATGATATGTCACACGACCCTCTTCCTATTTTAAATTCTCGAGTCTAATCCAAAATAGCGGTTTTCAAGATGGCGACCATGATTCTTATACCGCCACCAGATGTAGCCCTTCACTTACTGTCATTACCCAAAGGTTGGATCATATTCCCGCAGCGGTTTTATCACGACAAGTGTCTTCATATCTATTCCTTGTAATGTGCAAATAGGCACAAACCCTTATTTCAAAAAGTTTCTGTTCAAAATTTTCAAACAGGCTGGATATATGGATGTCATTTTCGTGCATTTTGGCCTTGTTCTACTATATGACTACCCACACAATTTAAAACCTAAATAATAATCAAGAACACACAAAAAACGTCTTGCTTGCGAATGCTTACACACCGAAAACACTTGCGGGCGGAAAATTAATATTTCAATTTCATATGCACAGTTGGTGTTGGTATCTACACTGGAGACAAAAAAAAAGGCTTGTTTTAATTCAATATATTTCGATGTTCTTGAGCGACCACCATTTTTGGTGTTGAATCAACACAACAATCTGTGTTGATTTCAGTGATTCAACTTAATGAAGATTGTTATGCACAGTGTTGATTCACCGAAATCACACAACAAACTGTGTCGATTTAACATAAAAGTTGATGATTCCTCCGAGACACCGAAAAAATGTAACACAGATATTTTTTTTTTCTAGTTTGTTATCTAGAGCAGGGTTTCTCAACCTGCGTGTAGCGAGGGAGGGCGAAAAAATAAATTTAGCTAGGGTTTTGTAGAGTAAAACTAATAAATATCAAAGAAAGTATTTTATTTTGCTTGGTGGGTTAAATAATTAATGAAGATAATGTAGTTTACTGAATAGTTTTGGATAGTATAATTAGGATATTTACTATAAATACAGAAAATAAACTGTTATATGTTGAAATGAAAAGCAAATATCATATTACACAAAATAAAATAATTGTGGGTCACCGGCTACAAAACATGGTGAAAGGGGGTCGCTGGCTAGAAGGCATGGTGAAAGGGGCTTGCGGGATGAAAAGGGTTGAGAAACGCTGATCTAGAGCAAACAGAAGTAACGAGTATTATATCCTCACCTCAGGTTTCATCTTGGAGCCTGGGAATGTGAACAGAGTCTGCTCGCCAGTCTGTGTAGTAAACAGTTAAAAAAAAAAAACATTACTAAGTATTTGTTAAAATTATTGAAATTTTGAAAACGTATGTGTGACTTTACTACTTGTAATACGGAATAACCACTGATAATACGGGACGCGTAAATTTCACCTAAAATACGGGACATCACGTATTATACGGGACAGGTAGCAACCCTAAGCACGGTTCTAAACATGTCAGTACTTCGACCGAAGACGTTGATCATCACCAGAGCTGAAACGGGTAAATCAGATCAAATTATTGATCGGGTCACAGGGTCTACGCTTCAGGGATTCAGCCTGACCCGATACCCTGGAAGGCAAAGCAGAGTTTTTAATTATTTCCTCGCGTTTGAACAATGTTTCTTTCAGGAGTGACGGGGACCGGAGGTATGTATTCCCCCCCCCCCCAAAGCACAAAAAAATACAACTCCGGAAATTCCCAGTTCATTAAGTTTTCGGACCGGGTCGCTGGATCATCTATGTCGGAGTCAGGCTGGGTCATCAAAAGTGTCCCGGTTTCAGCTCTGATCATAAGACCAACGTGTATTTTACTATGAATTAGACATATTGTTTCACCGATTGTAGACATGTAGAACACCAACATTGTGTAGATGTATTTCAGCACAAAGGTAGACAGGGAACAATTTTTGGACCTACCATAGGCAACTCAAGTCTAGACGAAGGTATCAACAACAATGTCTTAAAGGATTTCGAGAACCTAATAGTAGAGAACATCTACTTTGAATAAAAACATATTGACAAATACACATGGATATCTCCGGATGACAAAACGCACAAACAGATCAATCACATATCAAGAAAATAGACAGACAAATCAGCATAACGGATGTTAGAGCTTTAGGTGAGCGGAAGGCGACACCAATCGTCAGTTAGTGATGAGAAAACCAAGGAAAAGTTGTGCATCACGAACAGGAAAAGCAAAGGATCGAAACAATTTATATTCGAAGTTAAATGAAATACCGAGCCGAGCGTAAAAGCAAATTATCAACTACAAATGTCAAATAGGTGTAAAGATCTTCACATACTCGACTAACAATAGAGATAATATTAATAATGAAATGAATGCGAATAAGATGGGGAGGGCAATTCATGATACAGTGAAGAGCGCAGCGAGAGAACGTGTAGGCGAGAAGACACGACAGAAACACAAGTAATATTGCTTTGGTGAAGAATTTCTTAAGCTTCCTGAGGAACGAATTAACAGGGAAAGACGGAAGGATATGAAAGAAAGATGATTTCTCGTAATACACATTTTAAATCTAATTCGCCCTTTTACTCCCATGTATTAAATATTCAAAAAACCAATAGAACTGAATTGAATTGAATTTAAATGGAATTGAATTGAATTTGAATTGAATTGAATTGAATTGAATTTGTGGATTAGTTGCGCTTTTGCATTGAAATTTTCCTGCCTGTTCGCTGTCATTGGGCGCATTCAACGGACTAAGATTGTACTAAGACTGACAGATTACTTGAATCTTATTGGTTTGCCAGCAACCAATAAAATTGAAATACTCTCTCAGCGCTTAGTCCCGTGAATGCGCCCATTGTTTAGGAGTACAAACTCTTTTTTTAAACATTGACATCCCCTTATTTCTCTGTACTCTTCAAATGCAAACGACTTCGGTAACTCGTCGCATAACACCACACGCGAATTTAGAAACAAAAATATATGTCGCAGATAATTCGGGAAATAGAGAAGAACGGTAAGGAAAAGAACGTACGAAGGGGAAAACTTGTTAAGTAAAGATACCATTCGGAACTAAAGATGGAGAACTGAACTTCTAGCGTATCCGATTAAAATTTGCGATGTTTAGAAAAGTTATTTGGTCAAACTTCTTAATGTACACACCGTGGAATAATCGGAGGAATTCGAAATCTTTACCGTGAAAATACGGATAATCGAGCCGAGAGAGATCAAGGTCAAAATCACAATAAA
>JAGDQP010026392.1:0-25966 GCA_022664845.1 Lepisma saccharinum
TATATTTAATTTTATTTATTATATTTTTGACCTATTAATTTAAACTTATTTATCTATTTTACATTTTTATTTAATTATTTATTTATTACGCATTTGTTTACCTAATATACTTTTTGTATCTCGATTATATTTCCTTGTTTGAAGTTTGTGATAGCGGTTTAGTTGACTAGGGGTGTTGCCTGTGAAAGGACTGTGATTGGTTGCAGTTTGTTTAGTTTTGAAAAGTGAACGGATTCTGGGACGTGATTGACGGATGACGTAGAAAGGATCTCTGGACCTTGTGATACTTTTTTATGAACTGTTAGTGTGTATTAATGTGTCGTCTGGAAGATGATGTTAGAACATTTAAACCGTTATGCTGGCTATGTGTTTAAAAAAAAGTTAAGTGTGATTACCTTGTCAGCGTTTTTTTTTTTAAATTTCGTTCGTCCAATTCCAGTCTAATCTAATGTGGACCAACTTTTCCTCGGTTTTATACACTTCTTATCGCTGTGCCGCCCGTTTTTCGGTTTAAGTCTTAATTCTTGAGCTATTCATATAATAGTATACCGCACTCTGCCTAATAGAAAATACTGCAAATAATATTTACGTATTTTTACACGAGTTAAGACATAAGTCAGAAAATGTACCGCATATTGGTTTGGACTGGAAGTGAACAAACGAAATTAAGTGTCCTTTTTGTTCCCTGGTTTCATATATTCATAAAATTTTCGGTGGAAGCAGTCAGTCCAGTATCACTTTTAGATAGACGTCATTGGCTCTAATGCACTAGAACTTCATCGGTAACCATTGTTCAGATTCTTTTTTCTTTGGGATATGTGAAGGATAAGGTGCACTTCCAGAGGACATATTCTGAGGGCAGGCAAAGGAAATTGAACTTAAGTTCTTTTAGAGTAGTATGATCAAAACTCCCCTAATATTACAAGAAGCTCTCATGTTAAATTGCAAAAGTTAGAAAAAGATATTAAGGAAACTAAACTTTATTAGTTCTACATACTACAATATGTGAACTTCTTACTGTGCGGTCGTAGCTCAGTGGTAGAGCCTTGGGTTAGCAATCGGAAGGTCCTGGGAACGATCCCAACGGTCACCCAAGCTGACAGGATTTTCCAGGGGTCCTCCTTAGTCACACCAGGCAAATGCCTGGATGGTACCTAAACTACGCAGTAAGCCAAATACCGAACCCGACCAACGAGTAGTCGGGAAATAGTTGGGGAAAGGTCGGTGTGGCTCATAAGTGGCATTTGGTCGTCGCGCCATTTCGTGCCTCGACTTGCCGACATAGGAGCGAAATCCCGCCCAGCACCCACTCGCCGATATCGGCTCTTTGTCGTTTTTTTTAAAAACCCGACGTCGACCTGCCCGTCGGCCTCATTTCCGCTGACCAAATGCCGACGACACCTGGCTTACTGTGTAGGCTCTGGTCAACTACCTTCCAGCATCCTCTCCCCCACCCTATCCCCTGAGCCAGAGGGCTACAGGCCAAAAATAAATGTTAAAATGTGAACTACGTGTTTCTTACAGTTCCACTTTAAAAGGAAGAAGATCAATACGAGCAATTTTGTCATCTATTATACAAATCAAATCTAGGACAGTTTTAAGTAAATATTAACCCAAGATAAAAAGGAAAAGATAACAACTCTTCCTTGTGTTCATTGTCCTTTTATCACGGATGTGCATACTTACTATTAAAGACAGCAATAATTTTATCTTCTAGTGATAAGATATCGCACTATATTCCCCGTTTTCATTTCAATATGCTTCAATTAGTATTGTATTTTTTCTTATCATAAAATTCTCACACGGTTGTAAAATTGCCACGAACTTAACTTCAATATAATAATTTAGTTCCTTAAATTGAAAAGTTAGTTAACATCATACAAGTGTACGAAAAATTGAATCTTTTACATGCGTGTTTCCTGGTGTACCTGTGTGCATTAGCAGTAAAGCGTAATCATGAGACAAACATTACCGATGTTATTGAACATCATCTGTCTACTTTTGTTCGCTTTGTCTTGTACTGTAACTGCCACAGATGAAACTTTCGAAATTTATTTTGTAAGCAATGTGAAATATCAGTTCAGTCCAATCAATGTTCCCAGTGGAGAACCTTGTAATGCCGCTGGGATCTCATCAGGTGAGTTAATTGTAATTGATTTTTTATGACCTTTAGACATATACGGCTTAGACCGGGAAAGGATAGGTAAAAGGACGCGGGATGGAATCGGCCAGGACCTAAGGTATCCGGCATGAGGTAAGTTAAGTAATATTTCCTTGTAGTGTGGAGACTACTTTGAGAAGCAGTGTGGAGACTAGAAACAGAACTAATTTCTTGTGTTTTAATATCTTTCCGTATTGGTCATAAATGAAGCAACGATTTATACAAACAGGAGTGGCTTAAATATGATTCAATCATCAAATTTGATGAAGTGAGGCTCACTGGTTGAGCGCTCATCTCTGCTGCTTGCGATCCTTGGTTCGATTCCAGCTCATGTCGTGTAGGTTTTGTGGTGGATCCAAACACCGTGTGCACGGGTTTCCTCGGGGTTCTCCCGTTTTCCCCAACTTTCTTCATTTCAATAATTTACCCGTCATAATCCATTCGGCCTGAGCCAAAATTGCTCCATTTTTCATCTCCAAGTAATAACATGTTGTTTCTACCCCTTGAAGTGAATGTTGGACTGCAAACCCTCGCAACTTTCATTACTACAGAATGTTATTTATAGGTGGCAGGGGAAATTTCCTGCTACATGGCCTATTTTTGTTGTGTATGCGAGGGGAATTTTCCACTGAAATACTTCTTCTGCGTTACTGATGCTAGTTAAGGTGCTAACTAAGTTTCAAAGTGGTAACAGTACTGTGAACTTTGTTGGTGTAAAAAGACTACAGATTATTTGTCGTAGAGTATACTCAATTTGTTTCGGATGTGCTTCTTCCACCCTCTTTCAGTACGAACATCAATTTATTTCGTTCTTACCTCTTTCAGAACCAAACAAACTAATTATCTCATGAGCAGAGTGCTGATAGATACGTAGGCAAACGGAGTTGTATGTTTATGCCAATACTGATATATAAGAAATACTAACATTTAATAGAATGCTGGTTATGTAGGGTGAGGGCACCAGTTGCCGGACACACTCCAGTGATCGGCTATTTTCACATAGTTATTATTAAAACGAGACCCGTGTCACGCAAAATGCCTATAAAAAATTTTTTTTTTCCCAACAATTTTTTTGATATTTAAGTTTTAGCAGCTGTCGAAAATGACATTGTATGACAGGAAAAAAATCTGCCTCTCCTCGTTAGCTTAGAAGATGGCAGAAATGTTATCTGAGAAGAGTATTCTGAAATTTGAGGTATAACTCTGTCGTTTTAGAATAGTTTTAGAGCATAAATATTAAATATTTTTTCTAGCTTCTTAGCCGTCTAGGCAGGTATGGATTTATAAATGGACGCGAGCCCAAGGCGCCAAATTTCTGAGGCTCAATTATCTAGAGTTTGAGGCAGACAAGTTTATCAAGTACTATCCAGAAGATATTGATGATAATTTCGCCGATGAGTGTCTTCATTTCAAGGCCTACGTTGAACTGGAAAGCTTGAAAACAATACCAGAGTTCTACTCTTACATAAAACTGAACAACTTCCAGAGTGCATTTCCAAATCTGGAAATTGCATTAAGAATGTTTCTTTCCTTGCCAATGATAAATGCACAGTAGAAAGTTTTCTGTTCTCAACCATGTGAAAAATATTAGGTCACTTCTCGGAGATGAAATACTTAACAGTCTGATTCTGGTGTGTTGTGAAAGACATATTACTTGGGAAAATGACTTTTCAGAGATCATAGAAATATTTGCTCAAGATAAAATCAGGAAAAAGCATTTGCTCTAAATGTACACACCTAGCAGAAATCTATTTTTTTCTTGTAATTCTGTTACTCATCTTAATAATGATTGGATGATAATTTTATTGTTCTTTTCAGTTCTTTATTTTTTATTTTGTGTTTTGCCACATTCAGCTAAACCAGTTTTGAAAGGGAGTATAAATGTAACAAAAACAAACGATAATATATTGTTTTCATTGTTATTACCGTAATATTTCACTTATAAAAGGGGGCGCCAAAATTTAATGTGTCTAGAGTGCCTTGACCCTAAACCGGGGCCTGCGTCTAATCTGTATTTTCTTATCTACACCATCATTTTTCTTTTATTTCTCTGCCTACTCCTTTTTTATTTTAATTCTTTTTTTCTATTTTGTATCCTTCAGTTCTGTTTGGGAACTGAATTTTCCATCCATTTCCCTTTTAGCGATCTTGCTTCTTCTCTGCTAATGTAAATACACCCCTCATTTTACGTTGTCATATCGTCGTAGGGAATGTGAATACCACGCGCATTTCTTTTAGAAATGGGTTAATTGATGAAAGCAATACTAGATGGTGTTGGGCATCTCTTCAGACAATAATATAGGATCATCTGACGATAATATTGGTATAAAACAATAAAATAATCTCTGTGCATCATTATTTTTTTTTCCAGCAATCAATTCTACGTATGTGCGCAAGCTACACATACGCGATATTTCCCCTTTGAACTTCTCAGTTATTTGCACAGTATGAGCTGCCCAGTGAGTAAATTCTTTATTAAGGATTAAATGTACAAAGTTGTTTTCACTTCTACTGTAAAATTTGAAAAAACTGCGCATACGTGGTATTCACATTCCCTACTACGATATGCTATTTCTACTATGCGGTTGCCAATTATTCTTTAAGAAATTGCCTGAATATATTCAGGTGTTCTGTTATTTCAATTCCGGTCTCAAATCGACCTGAACCTTAGATGCCTAAAGGGCTATAAATAAAATTTAAAAAATCCAGTTTAAACTGGTCTCTCCAATTTTAGTCAATTTCCTAAGGCCTGTTGTGTATCATTTTTCACTAGGGGGTCGTTTTATTTGATAATTTTTATTATTGAGCCCTTTCCTTGGTTTGTAAGCTAACATCAGTTCAGTCGGAGATCTATCCTGCAATGTAGGTGTCTAAGAAAATCTAACGCTAATACGTTTTTATACCATTGATTAAAGACTGAGTTAGTAAAAGGTGGACCATGAACACTCACTATTAGATCTGGTAATCCAAAAATTCCATTTATATCATCCAAATGCTAAGAAGTTTCTTCAGCTGTTGAACCTGTACTGGGCTTATCTCTATCCATTTAATATAATTATCAATCATTAGTACCAACTTCCTTACCGCAAAACCAAAGGAAAGTCTAAATGTACTCTAGTAAGAGGTAACTTTCCATGAATGATATTACGTTTCTGGTGTAGCATGTTGTATTTGTTGACATGCTTTACACTGATCAGTATTTTGTTCATTTTGGTCATCCGTTTATGATCCACTCATATGCCTTATTTAATAGTACACAATTTTATCTCGCTTGACTTATATCTTGGAGAATCTCAGTCTCTGCATGTCCACGTAGATTCAAGTGGATTTAACAGGTGATAATCTAGATAAACAATCCGCAACTTGCACATGTTTTGAATATTGAATGTTGTAATTATAACCTGATAGAAAAAGTGCCCATCTCAAAAGTCGGGAATAGGGTGATGATAATAGCGGTTTTTTACTCCCCAAATATTAATTTCACTGAAAGCTTATCAGCGTAAACTATAAAATTGCATCCATGTAAATATTTAAGATTTTTTTTTAACTCCAAAGACTAGAGCAAGAGTTTCTTTTTCAAAACATCCGTAATTTTGTTTTGGTTATAGATACAGATGCCGAAGGACAACCAGTGTCAGAACCTGGACTCCTGGAGTGAATGAAATATAAAAATGTATGTCGAGAATGACGAATAAAGTAGAAGAATGAGAGAACTAGCAACAAGCCTTTGTCTGGTTCCTTTCCTCATCATTCCTTCCACTTCATCATCATAATTCATCATTCCTTTTCTTAGTGCATAAGAAATAACTAAAAGAGAAATAAGAATTCCAGCCATTGCGGGCGGAAAACATTTATTATATTTATATAATCTTTATTTGTATTAGACACTACTAAGGTTGTAGCGCCTTTCAAAAATGAACTTAATAAATATTTAGTGTAATATGAGAAATCTTTTTCAGGGTTTGATCATTACTTTCTTTTTGTATCTTTTTAATTTCGGGTTCTTGATATTTCTCTCGAGAATAAAAGACAGTCTCGCACTTTTCAATAATTTGTCTTTATTATGGTTTGCTACCAAAAACGTTTCAATACTATTCAACTTCATATTGTTTAATCTCTAAGGAGGAGGAATTTCCGGGAAGGAATTCTAAAAACATAAGTGTTTTACTCTTTAATTAACAACAAACTAAAATCGCAAAATTTACTTTACTCCTCATTTACTCAAAGCAAAAATTAACTTTCCTTTATTCAAACTTTATTAGATTTTTTAGAGAATTAATTTTCATAAATAGAAAAATGAGGTTAACATAATATACAGTTCGTTCCATAACTGCTGTCCTCTTTCTGTCTCCAATTGTAGTGGAGAAAGAATCAATGTTTTACGATCAAATTTGGCAGGCATATAAGGGAGATATGTAAAGAGATAAGTGCACAAATATTCAACAAACGTTTCGTCGTTTTTCGTAGCGAAAACTGCGAAAGTGATATTTTTCTTACGGAAAATCCATGTTAAAATGCTTGCAGGCAGAAAAAAACTGCATATGAACGAAATATTCCTGGAAGCAATTTAGTACTAGATTTCCCGTACTCTAGGATCTAGATAAGCAAAACTCACCAATCTCGACCACATCCTAACACATTAGG
This sequence comes from Lepisma saccharinum, assembly GCA_022664845.1. NCBI lineage: Eukaryota > Metazoa > Arthropoda > Insecta > Zygentoma > Lepismatidae > Lepisma > Lepisma saccharinum. Next base: position 6,806 of record JAGDQP010026392.1, read on the forward strand.
GGACACCCCTCAACCGTTTTCGTCGTTTCAGTAGTAGATTCTGTTGTTTGGTATGCATCTACGAGAAAATTACAAATTGCGTATTTACGTCGGGTTAAGGGGTGTCCCCTATGGTGTGTCAGGATATGTGTGCCTATCTAAGTCCTGGAGTACATGAAACCTAGCCTTAAATTGCTTCCAGCAATATTTGGTTCATCGTAACAGTTTTTTTCTGCCTGCAAGCATTTTAACATTGATTTCCCACAAGATAAATATCACTTTTGCAGTTTTCGCGACGAAAACAATGAAACGTTTATCGAATATTTGTGTACTTAGTCTTATTGAATTTTTACGTACTTTCCTTATGTCCCTGCAAAATTTCAGCGAGAAATACCCTAACATTGGAAACTTAAAGGGGATAGGAGTTTTAGAACGCACTGTATAATAGTGAATTATTACATCATACATTTTAATTAACATTGTACAGAAAATCATGTGGTGTTGTATGATATTGAAGATTGTATGATTATATATAAAATTTGGCAACAGTGATTTTGTATATTCTTTCGTTATATTGGAGTAGCCGGAAGTTACGAAAATCAGTGTGTTGTCGAAATGTTTGATATTATAAATGAACGTAATACTAATTAAGGTGAAGAATACATGATTACCAAGTAATTGTAAACGGAATATATCTACAGGAGGCTTATAGATTGTGAGTCGATTTCAGTACTAAGTTTCCAATGGTAACGTATCTTGTAAAATTAAAGATACCTACGAGTAATTAACTCGATTGTTACGACATGAGTAAATACTACGATTAGTATATGATGATGAAGTCTATTGTTCATAGTTGACATGGTTCTGGTTTCCACTTAGTATGTTAGCTTTACGACGGAGAAACCAACGAGGTTTCTAAGATGATTGAAGATGATTCACTTTAGAGAGACCCCGTATATCATTTGATATTGAAAAACCATTACTACACTTTATATTAAGATATATTGATTACTACTTTATACTTACTATTTACTTCTGCTACACTACAACATAGCATTAGTTCTAGCGCAGTCATCAAGGAATTTTCAAGAGCGGTACCCTTGGAAAAATTTGAGCAAAATACAATGCAAATGGACATATATTTAGACCAATTTGAAACATACTGTTAAGTATATGGAATAAAAGATGATGCAAAAGTAATCACTTTTCTGACATGTATTAGTCACGAATTGTACACGGTGATCAGAGACATTTTCACTCCTAATAATGTAAAAGAACAACCATTCAAACTGTGTAAACACAAACTATTAGAATACTTCACAACTAAGTCCAATGTGATTGTGGAGAAGTTTAAATTTCATTCGATGAAATAAACAGAATGGGAAATCCTGTCGAGACTTCACGATCAAATTAAGAGAACAGGTAATGCGATGTACATTTGGAAATTCTTTGGAGGAGGTCTTACGTAACCAGTTGGTAATTGGCGTTTGGAACGATGATATCCGTGAAAGAATACTTGCGAATACTAGTTTAACACTTCTAAAAACTCTAGATATAATTGCAGTAGAAGAACAGGTGGAAAAGGACTCTTTATGTTTTCATAGAAAAAGTACATTCAATGCTGAATTTCTGGAGAAATTCATAACAACAACCAACAAGAAGTTCATAACAACCAAAGAAATTCTCATGATTATTCTACTGGCAGGAATTATGGTGATAACAACATTAAGAAATGATACTGGTGTGGAAGATCGCACGAAAATTTTGCAAACTGCTGCGCAAAGAAATTAATTTGAAGATCATGTAACAAAGTAGGACATTTATCACGTGTTTTTGTAGACAAAGACAATCCAAAGAAACTGAGCGATGCCAAGAAATCAAACAATCAGAATCCACATGTACCAATATAAATATATAGAACACACTACATTTGGAGGATTATTTTAACGTTACTAGATATTGATATTAAGGGAGAACAGGAAACGGAGGTTACTTTGTTAATTTTACTAGTAAAGTTTAACAGTCAGAGCTTTTCATAAACAGTGGTACGAAATTGAACGTAATGTCTATTACTCAACTAGTTCAATTAGGTGAAGTGTCAAAGTTAAGACAACATATGGATAAAGGTACACTAATTAATAAAACTCATTTAGACATTGTTGGATCTGTTACACTTCAGAAATTCTACAACGAAAAACAAGTTGATAAGCAATTTCTAATTACCGTTATTGAATTACAACTAACTATGGTCAGTTACAGAACAATTTTTCAGCTATTTCCCAACTGGATCTCTACATTGGTTAGAGAAGATCAGAAGATGAAAACCGATATTAAAACAGAATGACCGGATCAAATAAAGGTTATGATGGAGAAAATCGGTACTTTAAGTAAGAGTAATGTTGATCTTACGGTACAAGAACGAAGTTTGACAACCCAAGGTGAAATATTAAAGTTTATCCCATATCTTAAAGATGCTGTTTCGGTATAATTAGATACTAAAGTGGAAAGTTTATTTAATAAGCTTCTTTACTTGACCAAATTGACAAATTATGTTCAAAATGAAAGCAAATCTGAAGAAGAGGAATTGAAAATACCAGGTGAAGTTCGAGATATCAGTGTTTCAAACAAGATAGAGTGACGACATCTAATCAAAAACGGAAATCATAAATAGAGAAATGTAAATAAATATGACTTTAATGTGTCAAATGAAATTGATAATTTTAATATCGAAGATTGGGTTCAAACACAAGGATTTTCACATCTACTCATCACAATTTTTTTTTGAAAAACAACGACACAATTTGATAGACTTTGTGAAAACTGGAATATAATAAGATCATTCTCTTAGTTTGTTAGTTACGTGCATTATGAAATGAATACTCCTACATGATTCCCGTATGATTAGGATATTTTTGTGATCTATTTAATGAATACGGTTACTTTTAAAGTAATTGAAAACATGAACTGATAAGGTTCTGGTTTATCAAAAGTGATGACGAATTGTTGATTTTACTTTAATTCCGAATTGATAAAATGTTTAAGTATTTGTTCAATTGAAGATACAACTTAGATGATTGCACACTACAGGATGTAATGGAAAAAGTTACCGTGTACTCTTATGTGTTGAATGACTAGTGTAGGTCAGATAATTTTTATTATTCATGGGTAAATTTTATGACAAAAGGCTTGAATGTGGTGTTGTATGATATTGAAGATGATATGATTGTATATGATTTGGCAACAGTGGCTTTGAATTTGAATTTAGATTTTAAGGCCTTTAGACAACTGTGGCTCAGGCCGGATGGACGATGATAGGATGAATTGGCGGAATGAAGAAAGTGGAAGCAAACGGGAGAACCCGGAGAAAACCCACGCACATGGTGTTTGTCCACCACAAATCCCACACGACATGCGTGGGGATCAAGTCTACGCAAGAGGTGAGCGCTCTACGAATTGAGCCACCGTGGCCCAATAGTGATTTTGTACATTCTTTTGTTATAATAGAGTTGCCGGGAACTACGAAAATCAACATGATGTCGAAATGTCTTATATTATAAATGAACGTAATACTAATTAAGATGAGGAATATATGATTACTCGAAGTATACGTAAAAGCAGGGATGTAATGGAGGGTATACGAGAGTATATGGCGTATACCCACTGATTAATCTTTATATTGGATGAGTATCCAAAGTGCAGCCGAGAACTTTAATATCTTATAACGTAACATAATAGAAACTCATCAAATCAAAGAAATATAGCAGTAACTAGGGTTTATTAAGAGAATCCTAAATGCCTTCTATAGATGGCAGATATTATACTGAAATCATACATTACCAAATAATAGCTCGCATACGTAATGGTCATTCAAATAGTTACTTTCATATAGATATATATTTTAGACATTTGTCTTCTTTATAATATCCTAAAACTATCATTTCATATTTAATCCAGAAAATCCCTATTTTATAATATTTAATTACACATCACAAAATTAGATATGTCTTCCAAAACAAAGGGAAAGTGTGAAACAATATCAACAACCTTAAAAAAAATGCGTAAATCTAAATTTGACTTTTTATTTGAAAAATAGTTCATTCATTTATGAAATATTGCTTTCTTAGTTTTGCTAATAAAATATTTAGTTGTTTCAACTTTATCATCCACCTTAATTGTTTAGGCATTACCGTATTCCCACCTAAAATTGAAGAAATACGCATAGTAAGGGAAAGGTTTTGCTACAACAAGCAAAGCGCATACCCACCTAAAATTTTAGCATTACATTCCTGTGTAAAAGGAATATATCTACAGGAGGTTTATGGATTGTAAATAGATTTCACTACTAAGTTTCCAATTGTTACGTATCTTGTAAAAGGTATCTACGAGTAATTTAGCTCGACTGTACATGAATAAATACTACGATTCGTATATGATAGTAAAGTCTATTGTTAATAGTTGACATGGTTCTAGTTTCCATTCAGTATGTTAGTTTTACGACGGAGAAATCAACGGAGTTTCTCCGATGTTTGAAGAGTTGATTTTAGACTCCACGTAGCTCATTTGGTATTGAAGAATCATTACTACAGTTTACATTAAGATATATTGACTACAACTTTATATTTACTACGCAATCCTACTACCCCACATAGCAAAATGACGTCCCAGGGGTATCTGACGGATCTCCTGGCAGGATATCGGGACGTCCTGTTTAAGTCCCATTTACATCCATGGGACGTACAGTTATAATTAATCCTTCGTATAACTATACGAAGGCATATCCTTCGTATAGTTATAATTAATTAAATAATAATAATAGTAAGGTCGATTTAATTTATAGAAATTCCAGGTAGGTAATCCCGCACGGCTTTCCGGGGGACATCCAGGGGACCTCCATACGGGATGAACTGTTTGTATTGCCCACAGAGTTATCCCACAGACGTCCTTAGGACATCGCTATGGGAGCAGGACCATTCTGACGGTAATGGGATCTAAATGGGACGTCCCAGGGACGTACTCTGCTATGTGGGATGCTACGACATAGCAAATCAGTATTTGTATCATTGTTTATAGAATCTTGTTGCATCTATCAGACTTCTAAATAATGAAAAGGCGTAACTTGTCTTACCTTACACATAGAAATAAAAAAAAATAACAGTACAGATATAACCAATAAATTCATATGTGGAGAATACACTACAAAAAGTAACAATGTAATTGCATTAGTTACTAAGAATTTCAACCATAGCAAGCAGACAGACATATTTAGGATCGAGAGAGTAAATAATGTATGATCTATGCAAAAACAAAAATAGAAAATAGATTGTACAACCAAAATATGTATCACTCATTCCAGAAACAATGATTGGATCTGCTTATACAATATGTTGTCTTAATTCTTTGCTGCAAATTGCCTAATATCTTTATAGTGCCTGGTACAGAGAAAAAAAGCTTAGAAATTAATCAGATTCCAAGATCTGAAATGCCTTTCTGCCTCCAACGGCTGGTGACTTCGGAATTAATTCCTCTTGATTGTATTAATCAAAATCTCTATCACCTTTGGTAGTGTTTCTAATTCTGTAAAAAGAGTACAAATTATTTGTCATTTTCACCTCTCACATTTATTTATTCCTCTCTCTCGACACTCCTTCCAGAAAGCAGTAGAAAAGCTTGTGATTATTTTCAAGCACTCAAATCTCTCTCATTCGTTCTCTCTCGACACTCATATATTTCTTATTTATGCTGGGAACAAAAGTATACCCTTTCCATCTGCAATGGCTGAAGTCTGCTTAAATCTTAGATACATTACCCTTTCCTTCTGCAATGGCTGAAATCTGCCTAAAACTGAGGTATCCTTAATTCTAAACCTTCTGTCATGTCTTTTAAATTCTTACTCTCAATATGGCTCATTCACTCATCTCGACACAACAAAAAAGAAAATCTAGCATTTCTTCCAGAATATTGTCTTTCCGCCTGCAATAGTCCGTACTTGCTGGCTACACTGAATAAAGCGTATGTTTAATACCAAGAAAAGCTTAAGAATTTAGTTGATCTTATGATATGATACATTTTCCGCCTACGATGGCTAAAAATCTTATGATCTATCTTCCTTATTGACTATTTAGAAAGATTTTCTAAGCCTTCTTTTGAGTCTCATACCTCTAATAATTCCTACTACTGATTCCAAAATTCGATGGAGCTTCTCTGTAGAGTGACTATGTAGAATGTCCAGTTGAAGAATGCCTCAAAAAAAAAAAAAAAGTTCTTTCTTCCTTCGATGCTCCAGTTGCTCAAGACAGCAACACACAAAAAAAGCTTCTCCCTAAGAAGAAAATCGACTTGTATCCTCTCTGCTTTCCCCCAAAACAGATAAGTGGAACGTTAAAAAGTAAACGAATCTAGCTAAAGAACTGAATGTTCATCCCGGCCAAAGGTGGAAATAAAAAAAAAAGAAAACTTTAAACATTTTCAATAGTGACATTTCATACACATCATTACACAATTTCATACACATTTCTTCATATATGTCTCACTCATTAAGCTTCAACAAAATTAAAAATAATTTATAATCTGGTTACTGTACAGATCTTAATTGTTTGTATATATTATAACACCATAGCCGCTCCATATTACTATTTCTTCATCTTGTGTCATCGGTGAAAGCCATTTGTGTGTGTATGTGGGGAGAGGGTTAAAAAGTAAGGTTGTTAACGTGGCTCAGTAACAGCCCGGCAGATCTTCCCCTAACATGGTGTTGGAAGAAGAGTTATGAAAAAAGAACGTCGGGATCTAACAAAAACAATTTATGAAATCTGATACATTTTGGTATTAATTATGAGTTCTTATTTTGATAAGAATATAATGGTGATAGCAGTTTGCTGGGACATTTTAAAATGTTCAAGACATAATGTGACAGTACCTGTTGCAATTTAAGTGTATTGTGCAACTCAATGTGGAAGCATTTAAAACAATTCATATTCGACTGATATTGAGCTATATATGAACAATTGGAACACTTATTTTTGTATCCGCTCGCGGAGAAGGCATTTCTGTGGCATTATGAAGAGTGTAATGAGGAAACAGATATAAACGTATCATTCAGGATTTTAAAGAATTCGTGTTCGAAGAAATTATCCAAATATCTATATCGAACAATTGTCACAAATTCAGATTGAAGGCATGTAATGAATTCAATGCATTTCTAATTTCTTTCCTAGTTTTATTCGATTCAATTAGTATTTCCCTATGATTACCGTTGAACAGATTATTACAAAAGGAACACCTTCACTTAGTAGAAGCTGTGAATACTCCCATAAATGCTGTTATAAAGTTTAAAAGAACCAAAGAAAAATGTCAATAGGAAGACAAAACAAGTTGGAGTAACTCAGAGTACGAAAGAACCTATGAAAATATCTACAAAAATGCAGGAAATAAGATCCAATTACAGTATAAGACAAGTTATTTCAGAGCATCTATCCAGATTTATTTCTTAAGGTGTTCAGAAATTTGGAGGAGGTTCACAAAGGATCTGGATATGAAATTAGATAATAAATACATAATTACGCCTAAAATTATGCTAAGTTTCAAAATATATCGAAATTTGGGGGAGGTCCGGACCTTCTGAACTCTTCACCTGGATACGTCACTGAGTTGTATGAAAAAAATAACAAGGATCTAATCGCTACAAAACTCAACTAATAAAAATGATAGTGCGATAACAAAAGAGTTATCTGAGGCTTCATTAATATTTTCTTAAAAAATGAAGACACTGAACACGAGAAAATAGATTCCCAACGTTAGAAAATTTTAATTTTCCTTCGTATATAAAATCTTCTACACTAACAGAAACTTTCTAAAGCGGAACTAATAAAAGTAAAATGTTCTATTCAAACTACAATGGAAGCATATTAGACTTCCAAACTTTTAAAAAGTGATTCAGATTTTGTATAACCCGCACCAAATCTGTACCAGAAATGATATACTCTGAAACGAATAAATATATATTTGAAAATTGAAAAATTCGTATGTCACTGAGTATATATATATATATATATATATATATATATATATATGTTGATGGGATGGGACAATGACGAAGCAGTTTAACAAGAAGAATGCCAAAAAGAAAATGTAAATTTATTATTATAAGAAATATTTCACTAATGTGCTCATAAATCATGCTTCTTTTAGTGCCCTTATATTGACCGCAAAAAAAAAAATCAAAAAAATCTAATAACTGCATGTTCTAAATACTCTGGTTCCCCCTATTAGTAAAGTAAGGCGAGTAGATAATTTATGCATTTTCTATTTCCAGGACAGTGTAAAGGTGGGCTAGCAAGTCTTGTCAATGTAAGTGACGAAATATCTCAAGCGAACTACAGCGTGTTATGGTTAAACACAGGAAACTTTATAGGAAGGGATAATGAAAGTCTTTTTGATATCTGGAAATTCACTCCTGCAGTGAATGCTTCCTCAAGGTTAAAGTTTCACGCAGTGGTAAGTTCTTTTACTTCGTTTCCTTAAAGATATTTTTACTATAACCATTGGTCACTAGTTTAGTCTCAGCCACTGTGGCTGATATATTTTCATTATTATGTTGTCATAAAATCTTACCCAGAGAAGTTTTAATATAGTAATCACATTACTATGAAGTGCTTCTTCAGAGTAACTGTTTTCTTCATTTTTATATACCAACTTCCTATTCACAGCCATTTTTATTTCTCCTTCAAATAAATAGTATTTGCAGTGTTTCTTCTTCTGGGCTTTAAGATGTTTCTAATCTGAAGGAACTACAGTATCAGTTATTATAAGTGTAGTTCTATGCTAAATACATACGCATTAGGATTATATCTTGTCTGTTACGTTCTAATTAATTTGTCCGTTATTTTGAGCTTGCACCAGTTAATTGTCTACTTTAGAAGGGATTCCTCACAAAAGCATTTCATTGTTATGCAATAGACGTTGGGTAGTAGACAAGGATATGAATCTCTTTTAGCTACACTACCCAATGATAAACCTTGTTCAGTTCTTTGGGTACAACTTCGATTCTGAGTTGCTAAACCGCCAAGCCTTGTGTCTTTATTTGTCCAGATATTCCGTCGTTTGGATGCCTCTAGCACCGAAACTAAGCATTTTTTCGAAATATCTTGAAATGCACTTTCTTCTTGTTTTCAAGTGGATAATCACCTCCCGAAGTTTGTTGTATTTCAGAGACAAAATGTATTCTTCAGCTCACAATGATCGCAAGTTACCTAAATAGTAGATGAAGTGCTATCCCAGCATTAATACTTACATCGTTATGTTGTATTACCATGCTTAGCTACTTTACCTGTATTATCATTTAACTATGTTACTCAGTAACTGAAGAAATAACAGGTGAACAATATAGGTATAAGGTATCCCTGAAATAATGGCGCACACTTCAAGAGGTGATTATTTACATTAAATAATCTAAATAATAAAACAACTCTAGATTTCAACGCTAAGGTAGGGAGGGAAGAAAAATAAAGAACTATTCTATTATAGGAAAATCCAAGTCTTCACAAAAAGAGCAACGACAATGGAGACAGACTGATAAACTTCGCAATTTTGATAAACCTACTAGTAAAGAGCACGTACTTTGAACACAAAAACATACACAAGTAAGTACACATGGATATCTCCGGATGACAAAACTCTCAACAAGATCGATCACGTATTAGTAGATAGAAGAAGACACATCAACATAATGGACGCTAGGTCTTACAGATGGAACCGAAGGCGACATCGACCATCAGAAACTGATCACCAAAGTTAGGGAAAGTTGTGCTTCGCCAACAGGGAAAGGAAAGGATCAAAGCATCTGAAATTCGAAGTTAAACGATTAGATAATCCGAGCGTAAAGACAGATTACCAATTAGAAATCTCAAATACGTTTGAAATCTTAGCCGAGTCGGATAATAATAAAGATGACATACATAATGAAATTGATGTGATTAAGATGTGAGAGACAATTCCTGATTCAGTGAAGATCACAGCGAAAAACACGTGTAGATGAGAAGAAAAGACGGAAAAAACAAACCTGGGTTTGATTAAGAATGCCTTAAACTTTATGAGGGACTAGAACAAGCAAGGCAACGATGGCTAAGTAATAAACTCGAAGCAAATACCAACCACTGCAGTAACGCGAGAGGTAATGCCACACGAGAGTTTGGAAAGTAAAACGAGAATACCTTACGCAAAAGATTCAGGAGATAGAGGAAAATGGTAGGACAAATAACGTAAAAGGTTTATAGAAATGGGTAAACTGGTTTAGAGAAGGTTACCAGCCGAGGTTAGGAATCATTATAAATGAGCGTTTAGATCTTCAAGCAGATCCAACTGAAATTCTGGATGTATGAAAAATGATTTTGACAAACTTCTTAATGTACACAACGGAGAACAAACAGAGAAATTTGAAATCTAGAACCGTGGAAACGCGAACCTAGCGAGACCGAGGTCGAAATTTCGATAAAGAAATTGAAAAAATTCAAATCATCAGGAATAGACAACATTTCAGTCAAATTGATTAAAGTGGGAGGAACGGTTAATCAAGGAAATACATAAATTGATATGTACTATATGGAGAAAGGAGCTTCCAAAGAAATGGAAAACCTCAATAATAGTTCCGGTTGATAAAAGGGGCAATAAATCGGACATAAGCGGATGATGCAGGTTTAATAGGGGACGATGTAAATGCACTACAAAGCAACACCGATGTCTTAGTAGAAGCTTATCATAACATAGGTCTACCGGTAACGGAGAGAAAACAAAATACATGATAACAAGCCTGAGAATGAAGGCAATAGATATATAACAATTAAGAATGAGATCATAAGGAAATAAACAAATTTAAATACTTGGAAGCATATGTAACTAAGAGAAACGAGGTCACGGAAGAAAAATAGTCGCTTAGTATCAGGCAACGCATGTTTCTATTCAGTGCAGAAACTTCTAACCTCGCGATTAATATCAAGAAAGTTGAAATTGAAAATATACAGAACGGTTATTCTGTCAGTAATACTTTACGGTTACGAAAGTTGAAGTAGGACCCTAGCAGATGAACATAAATTAGATGTGTTTGAAAATATGGTTCTAAGAATAATTGACGGTCCGAAACGGGATGAGATGATTGGAAAATGGAGGAGACTGCATACTGAAGAACTCCACGAACTATACAACTGACCCGATGTTGTAAGAATAATGATAAATGAAGATTATATTTCATCGTGGTTGGTAAGCTGAAGGTAAAGAGACCATTTTGAAGACCGGCCCAGATAACACAGTAAACTTGCAGCAAGTTCGCTGCAATATTGACATTGCAAATCTCAAAACTTGCAGCAAGTTTCGCATTGCAAGGCTACAAACTTGTTACAATCTTAAAGCAAACTTGCTAGATGACGGGTGTCAAATTTGCTACAAGCATTGCAAACCAAATGTGCTAGAAACCTTTCAGGACAAACTTGCTACAAACCTTGTCTTTTAAAAAAATGTAGGTAGACCAGTGACGTATGCTGACTCTTGAGATGGGGCATGCAATGTTATTATTATTACTACTACTACTACTATTATTATTATTATAAAGGATTATGTGTGGGAATTAGAGATGACTTCCATCTAATTGCTCTTTACAAACTTGCAATTCCCTCTTTCTTACTGTCATAGACCTCGAGTAACGAAGTTCCACACATGGTAGTTTCAGAGGTGATTTACATGTGTTTCAATCGCATGCCAATTTTCATGCGAAAACTGGAACCAAAAAAGGTGATAATTTCTTCTCGTTTTGGTGGTAAATTATGTTTCCCTACAGAAAAAGAATAGGATGATGCTGTAGGTATACACAAGCCATAGAGAGCAAGAAAGAATTTGATAGAAGAATGATCATCTGTTGCCGCTCACGGAAATTACAGCTGCCACTAAGGATGAAGTAATTAAGTTACTTCATAACTTTTATCCTTTTCTAGATGAAAATAGGAGTATATAACACATTTAGAAGTTTATCTTGTGAATTTTCTCGAAATACAAAATTCCACACATATTCCACACAGAATTCCACTCCACGCAAATTACACACAACTGCCAAAATTACAAACATTTTGTGGAATTCCACATACATTGACAGCGCTGCAACACTCACTCTCTCATCTAGATGGCAACTATGCTGAATGCAACTTTTAGCGTTGCATGCATTTCGGTTTTCTCCCGCATCTTTCACCCAATAAAACACACGTTCACAGGCAAGCGGACGACAAAGATCTTGAGTAGACGCCCACATAGATAGACGAGAATACTGCAGCGCCACGCGTGAACAGTTTACTAAACTACTTACTTTCGTATTACGGGTTCTGGTCTAGGATATCAGGTGAACTTTCGTAATTTCTCAAAACATTTACTGTTTTCTCCTTGGAAAACAATAAAATAACTAAACTAGAATCCGAAGGCATGCAAGGCATGCCTTGCATTCATGGAGAATACGCCGCTGAGGCAGACCAACATCGAGTCTGTAGCGAGAAAAGATCAGTCTGCAGTGCGATTTGAACTCACAATCTTCAGATCTGTTCGTTGTCCGCCACTGTACTGATTACTCCACAGGTTTCTCTGCTGAAGGAAATACATTTTACTAGTCCTTTTATGTTACGAAAAAAGTTTCTGGAATGAAGTCATTTATGTAGATTTCAGTTCCAAAACTGGGAAAGATTATTGATCCTGCGCTAGAGTAGTGCTATGAAGAAAGCTGATTCGTGATTTTTCAGAAGCGAGTCACCTCAAGAGTATCATAATGATATGTGGTTTATTGATCGGGTCGATTACATATCTCAAACAAACTGGCTGCTAATTTTTCAAGATAGTTCGCTAGTTTAAATCAAATTTCGACTAACCTTGATTTTTGCTTACAGCTATAAACTAACAGTGATGTTTCCTGTTGGATTACTAACTGGAAGGCCGAGGTTTAAAAAAACTATGGTTAGTGTTTTTTATACAATTAAAAAATACGTATACTGTTCTGTACTATGTACAAAAAAGAAAAAAAAGTTATTGTACAGCATTTAAAAAATAAAACATTACCCCGCCGGGAATCGAACCCGAGTCACCGCCGTAGGTTTCTGAGACCTTAGTCACAACACCGTATGTACCAGCTGCCAGTTGTCGCTTGTCAATGTTCTTTATGCCGACACGCCGACGAGTCAAAACGCCCGTCAAAACTGATAACGTTTTTCATGGTATACTATCTTTCCCGAATGAGTTCAATTCCTAATTCAACTTAGATAATTATTCTCTTGTTTCATTATACGCAATACAAAGACTAAAAAAGAAATATGTCATCAACTGAAGCAGGTACTGTAACTTATTCTGCACGTAGCGTGTTCAAGAAAGGTGTGTGTGTGTGCGTATGAGAGAAAGAGAGAGAGAGAGAGAGAGAGAGAGAGAAACAGAAAGAGAGGTGAAACTTCCCACCTAATAAAAATAATTCATTTGTAAGTTAGCGGTTTACAATATGTGATACATCAAACCTCAGACAAACTTGCAGCAAAATTTGATACGCAAAGTTTGTAATCCAAATTTACAGCAAAATTTGTAATCGCAAATCTGCTGCAACATTTAAACACACTTTATGGGGTAAGTTTAGCACTGCAAAAAAAGAGTGGGAGGCTAGTACAAGATTGGCGTAAACTTGGGTGCTATCTGAGGAGACATCCTTGGCAGGACAATATTAGAAGAGATCTTCGAGAGGTAGGTATACGGGGTGAAAACTGTCTTGATGTTGTCAACAATAGAATCCAATGGCGAACGTTTGTTACTGCGACAGTATACTTTTGAGTCTCGTAAGCCATAGAGTTAGTTGGTTAATTAATTATTTGTTAACATGTTAACTAAATTATAGATCTAAATTTTATTCATCATTTAATGCGTTTTATGTTGTATTATTTATACATTGCATATCTTATTTTCCAGACATTAGGACCTGAAGATCTAAAATATGGGAAAGATGCAGTTGATCCATACTTAGATGTCGTGAAGAACAATATTGTCTCTGCTAACATAAATGGATACAATAAGTCCTACATTCATACATTAAGCTTATCTTCCAATGCCAACGCCAAATGTTATGTTGGAGTTATTGGATTTCTCGGAAGTTCAGACGAGGTTAATATTCTATTTGAAATAATATATTATTTTAATTAAAATAAATAAATTTAATGTGAAAAACAAGAAAGATGTCTTACGAAATGTAATCCATTTATATGCATATCTCTCGCAACTACTGGGAAAGTATTCAAGCAGAGAGCTTGGCGAGATTTCAATGACTTTAATGAAATACATTTATTGACAATCTATTGCAATTACACAAGTGTCTAAAATAGTCTATTAAGTTTTGATTAGTATAGTCGGGATAAGAAATATACAGATATATTATAATGGTAACTCACTGCTTTTGTTTTTCATTAAGTAATGTTCGAGTTACGCCAGTCATTCAAATTTAGCCTTCTTCAATTGGAATAGTTTATGGTTGATAATATCATGAACCATTCCCTGTCCACAGATTATTCCTTAATGTAACACGACTACCTATGCGTAGCTTAAGATCTTTTGGTAAACTATGGCACACGTCAGAGTCGGCGCGTGCTATGGTCGATATATTTCAAGTTTCGTCCAGCCGTTTATCTTTGCATATAACGATCTGCTCATTAATTGTCATGATGCGTAGAGTACTCCTTGAGTTGATAGCGATTGTAAAGTGTGAATCTGGAAGAGAGAGTTTTTTTTTAAGTAATGGCACAATTGAAAATGTCGTTGAGACCTCGTTTTTCAAGCACTCCTGATCTTGGTCTTCTTGCCTCATGATTATTCGAAACTGGAATAATTGTCAAACGTCAGAAATAATGCACAGTCACGGAAAGCTAATTCGCCCCCACCAGTTGACATCCACAAAACCCAATCTTTTACAGGTTGGAACTGATTTTGATCTCCAAACAGGTACAGAATGTAATTACCATATTCAAATATGCTTAAAGTCTTGGCCTATGTGATTACATCAAGTTTGAATGAAATTGGTTAAACCGTCTCACGTGATGGCGCAAATACAACGCTTTAGAAATGGATTCTGTTACCATAAAAACAACAGTAAGATGAAAATTTTAGCATGGCTGAAATATAGTGTTGTCCATTGTACCACCATACCCGTTTTCGTTGAAGTTGGGTAATCATTTTTGCATGATACGTCAATTTTTGTTTAAGTATGGTTACCATGGAAGTCATAAAACATATTGCCGATTTATGTAGCCTAAAACCTTGTGGTTATTAAGCGTGATCACTCTACCAAATTTGGCTGTGAGTGTCGCCACCTTGGAGGTCCTAAACGTGAAAGGTGATATAATGACCCGATTGTATAGACCATTGCTCGCTCAGTTCAAGCCGCTGTAGCTGAAAACTATCAGATAATTATCTGTGTTAGTGGCTGACTTTGCTAAAAAAAAAAAAAAAACTTTAATGATCAATTAACTTTTTTGTTTAATTATTGATTTCTGAGTATCATTTATTTCCCTTTTACTTTGAAGTTATGAATTATCTTTTTCTTTCTTTTTTTTTTTGGAGAAAACATTTTTAATTTCTTATTTTAAAGACGCAAATATGTAATATTTGTATTTGTCTATCGTCCATCATCACCACTGCGTTTATGATTCGACTTTTACGTAATGTAAATATGAATAAATTTCAATGCAATTTAAATATGAATCGCCTATTGATGAAAGGCCTTTGTCATAAAAATATTTTTTTAAGAAATTGAGAAAAACTGATTTTCTGGAACAAAAACATAAAATAAATATCTTGCTTCAAAAAATACAAACTTGTGATCCTTACAGACTAAGATTTCCAGTTTTCAAAATTTTGTCACGTGTAATTTTTGTTTTATGTATATATAAAACGTACCGACACAAGGCCTTTCAAAAATAAACAGATAATATTGTATAATAATTTTAACTTTTAAAACTGTGTTAATAGAAAATAAGGAGATATTGTACTGAAAACGGCAACAAACAGGTATTTTGAATATAAATATGTGTTAAGTTGGATAGTGATTAATTAAAGAATTATCCTTGTACTGTAATTAGTAATGCAACGGTCTTAATCTATTTATTATAAACACGTCAGACTTCTTAATATTCCAAATCACGCAGCAATGTATGTAGGAAGTGCCTTAAATCATGACATTGAACACCTTCCGAAAATACCTGTTTCAATCTATTCCATGATTACGCAGCAAATATAGTTCAAAGGATAGATGTCTTATATCCCAAGGTCAGGCGTTCTCTTGTAACAGTGGGTGATATGAATAAAAGTGAGTATATGCTCATGCTCAAGAAATCTGAAGTATATACTCAAAGCGGTATGAATAAAAAACGTTAGTTCACACTCCTGAATGAATGTATAATCACACCAAGAGTATTTGCTCAAGTCTTGAGTTTTTACTCAAGTTAGGTATGAATAAAACGCAAGTTTATACTCCAATGGCAAGTATTTACTCAAACAACGCTGAGTATGCTTAGTATCGGACTCACCTTTGGAAGAACAATATCTGCGAGTTCAATGGCTGAGTATATGAATGTTGTACATACCAGAAAATTATATAAAGTGCGAGGGGATGTAAATGATAGAGACTGTAAGACTTTATTCATGTTTGAAAGACAGAATGTAGTTTGGATGGCTAATCGTTTCTTGGGTGAAAGTGATGAAAGAAGAGGAGGTGCTTTGTTATCTGAACAACGTTTAAACATATTTTTAAGGTATGTAGGGGACCCAGGATTTCAGGCTGGTATTGGAGAGGACATAGGAATCCACCAGTCAACTGTATCATCAGTAATGGAAAAATGATCAGCAAATCTAAATTTAGGATAAATTTCCCAGACGCGCCAGGTGGTTTTGAAAAGCCAAAAAACGAATAGCAGAGACATTTTTCCATTTCGCTGTGCTATTGGAGCCTGGATAGTACTCATGTACCTATCTTGAAGCTACGGCACTACGGTGATGAATACGTAAACAAGAAGGGTGTAGCAAGTGTAAATGAATTGGCTACTTGTGACAGTAAGGAGATGTTCACGGGTGTTGATGTCTTTTGGCCAGGTTCAGTTCACGATGTTCGTATCCATATAGGAACTCTGACGTATACAGGCTAATTAAAAAGAACAGATCTGATGCCCTTCTCTTGGGAGATCAGGGATTTTGGTTGTCCCCTTTGTTATCCATATAGACAGCCAGGAACTCCGGAACGGGAAGCCTATAACAGTCTGCACAAAAAAGAAAGAGTAATTATAGAACGTTGTTTTTGTCAGTTGAAACAACAGTTTCCAATTCTGTAGCACAGAGTAAAAAAGTTCCAACAGTGATTGGTTGTTGTTTCATTCTGCATAATGTTGCTAAATCCCTTAATAATGCCAATTTTGGACATTTAAATTATTAAATTATTGGTTATTAAAGGATTTGAGTCTCCCTATAGAATATTATACAACACATCTTCATATCAGTCTTCTTTTTTCAGTCTGCTCTTCATGTTGTTCAGTTTTTTCATTATTTGATTCTCCTTTAAATCTTTTCCATGTAATTTACGCAACTCTTTTTCTTACATTTTTCAGTGCCTCTTGTTTCCTTGCTCTGGCTGGCTTCGGGACTTTGTGATTTGGAGAGTACGCGAGGATATTTTCTTACTCTATTAATAAAATTAGCATCTGCAATATCAGAAATAGGTTCTTCTTCGGCACTGGAGGTGTCGTAAATTCTGAATTTCCTGTGCTCACCAATGAATATAAGTCAAGGATCTCTATATTTCCTATATAAAGCTATTACAGTGTTGTCAGGTTAATGTCGCAATATTTTCCTCAACATACTAAAAAAAATCCCGATTTTTGTAAAACTTTCTCGAGTTCTAAGTTTTCTTTAAAAGTTAATGGATTTTTTTTTTAAATGTGCCAAAAAGATTCAACAAAATTCCCAATTTTATTTTTTTCCCTTTTCAACTTTTTTTGGCCCCGATTTTTCCGTTTTTCGGAATATTTCCCACCACCTGACAATACTGCTATTGTACCTGTTGGCGTAAGTACGCCTGGACCGGAGACTTGAGTATATACTCTGTTCTCAAGTATATACTCAGGCTCGTTTTATTCATACCATTTGAAGTATAAACTCAACGTAGATGCTCATGCTTGAAGTAAATACTCAAGAGTATATACTCATATTTATTCATACCATCCAATGTCTGGAGTTAACTTACCTCGCGAAACACTGCTTTTGTCACCCTCGACTTTGAGCGATAATTGCTCCTCCGATTGAAAACTTCCTTACAACATTAGGTTAGGTTACGAGATCACAATAATTAGAGATTTAGAGATACGAGAATTAGCCTTGTACTTTAATTAGTGATGCAACGGTGGTCTTAATCTATTACAAACATGTCAGACTTCTCAATATTCCAAATCACGTAGCAATGTATGCAGGAGGTGCCTTAAATCATGACATTAAACATCTTCCGAAAATACCTGTTTCAGTCTATTCCATGATTACGCAGCAAACATAGTTCAAAGCATAGATACCTTATATGCCAAGATCAGGCCTTCTCTTGTTACAATGTCGCGTTAACTTACCTCGCGAAACACTGCTTTTGTCACCCTTACAGATAGGTTATACGACGAGTTACTTACAGCTATTTAATATGGCATGGGAAAAGAAAAGAAAACACAGAAAACACAACCAAAAAGGTTTTAAAAAACACGAAACTACAAGTCTGCCAACAGCTCGTCATAAAATTCATTGTAGTCCGCTGGCATATAAGGCAATCAGCTTGAGGGCTATATCTAAGTAAATAATAACGGGACATAACACCTTTCATTAACAAATAGTGTGTAGATGGATACGCATTACATTTTTACAATAAAGTGAAAATCGAAACATATATGACAAGAGGCCTTTCATAAAAAATCCCTTTCGGTAGGCCTACAGGCTGAGGTAGATCTCGAAGTTTTTTTTTTTATTTTCATGAGATAGATCTCGCCTTATATGAGAGCTATCGAGAAACTATTTATTGTTTTGTAGATTATTCATTAAGAGCTGTTCAACGATACGATGATTCAACACACACACACACACACACACACATATATATATATATATATATAT